>VXAU01000669.1:2196199-2218146 GCA_013399695.1 Formicarius rufipectus
CTGTGCCTCACCTAAAAAATCCATTGAGCAGGCTTATCCCAAGATCTTCGTTCACGAAGTCCAGCCAACAACAACAACAAACCGAAAATAAATAGGTTTATTTATCAACAGGTAGATGAAACTGCATTGAAAACTGAGTAACTGAAGTGCAAAGCTGTAAGACTATTCAACATTAAACACAAAGCCTGTTGAGTTTTACCTCAGAAAACTCAGTCCCAATTTAATCTTAATTTTTGGGAGAAAAATAATTTTGAAATAATTGTATATAAAGAAAAGGAAAATGTTTGACTTGGACCAAGTCACCCTAAAACTATGCATCTGTCTTAGTGATCAAAGTAAGCCAAATCACTTTTTTTTCATTCATTGCAGGTTATTTGCCCTCATTGGACTAGAAGCCCATGAGGCACTGACATGCAGCTTTGCATAACTCAAGCATGGACTTATTATAGCACAAAATGTAATGGTGCCAGCACATGAACAGAGACTACCAATAACCAAATCCCAAAGTATCAAAGCATTCAAATAAATTCAGTCAGTCAGTGACAGTCAAAATATCTTAGAATAAACTGTGTTGAGACAATGCAACTTGACATTTATAGATCAATAGATGTTTGAGGGGTTTGTTTTCCAAAAGTTTTGATCTTTTAATTTTTCATCCCAATTTGTAATGAAAACAAGTGTCTAAATATCAAAATTCCTCAAGGGAAACTCCTTTTTCAATCTTCTTTAACAATAAGACTGAACTTTTCTCCCTGAACCTCAGAAAGGTGTAGATATGCAGATGGAATCAGAATTTGCTTCCTGATGCTCAGCTAGAAATCTGATTACATATCCAGAAGACTTCACAGATTTCCAGCCAATCCCAGATTTGTCCTTTCCAAAAAAGCTTGAATGCAGTCCAGGTCTGGGTCTCAGATGCAGAAGGAGCAGAAGCTTCTAAACTTCTTGGTTTTTTCTCTCTTGCAAACCCAAATGTTACTGCGGAGGAGCTTCTGCAGGAAGAAGTGTTGTCTGCAGGCATGGCCTGGGTGCCAAGGTCCCCAGCATCATCTGAGTGTTGCACTACGACCAAACCCATCATGCTCTTTCTGCCTCCAGTTGGACTAAGGACTGGTTTCCTCAGCATGTGTTAGAGGAAAGCCTTCCACTTTAAAACTAGATTAGTTCTGCTTTACTGAACATCTAAAACTTATGCTGTTTAACATGCTGAAATTTTATTGCCTTTAACCATCATATTATAAGTATGTGAAGTTTCAGCAAAATTAAGGAAAACTGTTTATTCTAAGAAATGCTTGGGTTGGCAATCCAATAAACTCTCTAATAAGTCACAAATTTAAGCCATCACTGGACCACAACCAACGGTATAATTAGCTTGGTGTGTATCTTCGTTTATCATCGCACAAAGACCCCGCAATGCACAGATGAGTCTAACCAGCCCAGGACTGCAAGGCTGGTCCTCAAAAAGAGGTCTTTCAGTGATGCAGTCCTAAATTGCTATCAGTTTCCACTTCTGCTCTGCATTATTATTATTGCTCATCGAGGTTCATTTGTTGCAACAAAAAATGCATCAAAGATGAGTCTGTTCCTGCCCCATGCAGACACACAGCCAGGAACAGCCCTGTTCCCAAAGAGCAAGAGGAAACAAAGTAAAAGGATGAGTGGAAAGAGAAAAGCAAGAAGAGAAGGTATGACTTACCCAAACTGACTTGGTGAATCACAGGCTTTTACCTTGGTGTTTTCTTGGCTCTGCAGACAAACTATTCCCTCAAAAAGATGAGCTCATTCATTCATTCATTCATTCATTCATTCATTCATTCATTCATTCATTCATTCATTTCTCTCTGCTCTTGATGGTTAGGGTACAGAGTGCTTGAAGTGCCACAGCTTTTGTGGCTACCTACTTACCACCATCACTTATTAAGGGCAAGGTGTTATAGAAGACATCTTGTATTTTTTTCTGCATCTTATGTTAACACGGTGAAAAGTTTAGGGAGTGTTCAGTGCCATCTTGCTTTCCTCTCAGTCATCTCTTAAAGCAAGAACCTCAGTTTCTTGTTGGGAAAAAATTCCTAGTTTATATGATGTCAGAAAATGTAGTTGCCCTGCTATACCATGCAGGGTTTGGTAAGAGACACGAAAAAACCCACAACTCTAAATCTTTCCATATACAAAATTAATTCAAGCATTGACTGGAAACTGGAACAATTATTTGCTGTACCCTGCAAAGGTATCTGGATGAATTGCCTTTTATGCTTAACATCTTTCAGGCCTGTGCTCGGACATTCTTCATACTATATGTACCGTGAACATGAAAGACCTTCACTGTCTCCCACCAGCTTTACATTAGATAAAATCTGCTGGCTTTAATGAAGATGCACCTTTTTTAATATCTGTGTAAGTAAAAAGAGAACCAGATCTTCTTAGTGAAAATGTCAGGTTGCTAATGGTGCTCATTTTTACTTAGAAATAATGAGGAAGAATATCTGGCACAGAATTTCCCTGGCATAAGGAATAGTACATAGTGATGAGATTCATCTCCGACATTTTGACCCATCCAAAAGACATATGCCATCACTTTACACAGTAGACCAGAAAGGGATGTCCATGAAGGATCCAATCTCTCTTAGGTATCTGTCTTGGAATGAGATAAATCATTATTGGAAATGTTTCTCCCTCTCTCCATTGACTGTAAAGAAAATCTTTATTAGCAGCTGGAACTAGAAATCTAAATTGGCATCAATCCCATCACTGGTCCCTGTGTTTGTTAAAGACCTGCAAAGCTGCAAATGATCAGCTTCATTATGAGGCAGCACTTTTTGCCATTCAACATCCACAGTGAGCCCAAATCTAGGAGTCTACACCAACACTCTGGCTAAGGAGACAAGGGAAAACCCCTGTCTGTCAGAAACACTCTCTGAAAACCCAGCAAGCACCCACAGCTTTCTGAGCAATTCTTTTTCATTATAAATGAAAAATAAAATGAGAATATTCTTTTGGTTGGTCCCAGACGTTGTTTATCTTCACAAGCTGTCTGATGAAGTACAATATTTTGTTTACCTAGCTAATGGATGATTTGTTTCATGTTATTTGATTTACTTCTATTTGGTTTTAGGTTAAGCACAGCCAGGGTTGTTCTGATCAAATTGAAAATTTCATGCCTTCTGTGCATAATAAACAAACATTTTTGTTCTTTTTTCCTCAAAAACAATCCTCAATCAAAAAGGAACAATTTGGTTTATACGAAATTACAGTTTTCAACAAGGAAATTATTCATCCAAAGAGACTCGAAACATGAAGATCATTAACTAATTACAGCTTGTGGTATCCCCATTGCAATGGTAAGAGGACATTTTCCATGTTATTAAATTTGCCCAGGATGAAATCAATGTACTTGCAAAGAGTGATGAAGCATCAGATATTTTGAACACGACCTGAAAAAACATATTCCAAGGCACTGGTTTTCTGAAAAGTGTGGGTACTCTCTTTTAACCTTAATTATAACCACTGTGTGTTGCCTGTTGTGTGTATTTGATAATGTTTCATGCTGTGACATTTGGCTCTGAGGTCATGGAGATTGTGTAGCTTCGTGTCACTGCACACAGCTACTCATTTATCGACCAAACATCCTATGAGATGTTCTTAAAGCATCTGGCATGGTCTTGGCTGTGTTTGACATGCAGGGACAAAGTGGGCCAGAAGAGGAGAAACTTTCAGCTTGGAAATCAATGTCAATGGTATTTTTCACATCAGAAGCAGCCCATGAGAAGGGTCTTTCATCACTGGGGGAAAGAGGTTATCAGAAGAAAAGGGTTATAAAATGCCACTATACATGATATACATCAGCTTACAGTAGTGTGAATCCTCACAAGAAGCCTTTATGCTGGTGAAGGCTAGGGCAACACACATGCCACTTTTCCAGGCAGATATAAATACCAAACAGGGGTCTACCCTGTGGTCCATTAGGTGTGTCTCCTTCACACCGGGAAGACTCTCACAAGTTTCTAAATTCTGATCAAGCCTTTGAGTCTGATCCCCCAAACCTCTGTCTGTTCACTTGTCTTTAAGTCTGTCAGTTCTTACCACTCACAAGAGAGTTTTCTTCTAGAATAGGGAAATCAAGACCTTAAATCAAATTTCTCTGAGTTGAGTTTTTGCACGTTCTCTCTGTTATATGCTTGAATAATTCTGAGCAAAACATTTATTGCTGAGGTCTGCACCATATAACTTGACCATGAAAGAAGTGATGCAGAAGACAGAGAATAAGATATACTGGGTTAATGAGCCATGTCCACAACTATCCTTCCTGCAAAAAAAAAAAAAACAAAAACCTTTCAATTGGTTTGCTTTGTGTCATTCTATTTATCAGAAGATCTTAATCCTTCCAAATGTTTAATCACTAGTGTCTGGTGGTATAATGATGTCACAAGAGAAGTTTTGGAGTGCAAGGCTTCAAGAAGTTCTGAACATTATAAGATGACATTCTATTTTCTCTCCAAAATTCCTGTGCCTAAGAACAGTTCTCCTGACTTCTATGCAGAAACAGGATTCAGCATTTAGGAAAAAAAAAAATCATACAGACGAAGAAATATCATATGCAGAGACAGTTCTATTCAACCTGTCAGGATCTTCAATTTTTAAATTTGCCCTAAAACCTACTTTCCAAATGACTGATTTGTATTTTAACAGTTTATAAGATTGATATGCAAAACCAAATTATTTGGTATATTAGCCAACTCTTTATATTTCTGGTAACAATTATTTTCTGTTTGTTTTGCTCCATGTGCATGATCAAAGGCTATCAAACAAACAGTGTGGAGGGTAGAAGAGGTGCATCTTCGTAGGTATTTTTAGCTCTAGCAGAAGCATATGACATCATGTTGAATATTTTTCATTTATTTAATGAGAGATCAGAAAGCATTGCCAGCCAGCTTCTTCCCATTATAATCTGTGTTGAAAACACTTGAATTTGAAATTTGCCAGCCTGAGAATTAGGTCCTGCTCCTCAAAGAATCCTACTAAGAAGTACAATAGTTTGTCCTGTCCCAGTGAACTTCTTTCAAGAACTGAAAGTAAAAATAGCTGTTTTGTCAGAAAGAAGTACATTGCAGTAATAAAACTGGAGAAGGACTGAAATACTTCTGTGAAATGTTTTACTGAATACAATGCTCGCTTAGTTTGGATGAGAGGTTCAAAGGAGGGCTATAGGGAAGGAAGGTGTGTGTCATTGCTACTCCAAAATACTTGCTGTATGGGAGGCAGGAAGCAACCCTGACTGAACCTGCATCTCATTTCATTGCTCAGTTTGGAGAAGCAGAAAAAAAATCATAAAGAGTTTTCCATTGATCTGGTGTTTCAGACAATTATCTGGGCACAAACTAGTCTCCGTGTGATATTGCCCACTCCCTGGATGCCCCACTCCTCCTGCCAATGAGAATGCCAACAGAGTTGGTGATTTTTGCACCATGATTTGGTCATTTTCTGTGCTAGTGCCTGGACAATAATATCTGACATACTTCTCTGCCAGCAGCTAATGGGTTTTTCAGTCATCACTATTCACATAGGTCAGTCAGACAACACTGAACCAGATGCTCAATGCTTTTTTATTGCATTGCCACTCTCAAAGCCATCTACACTTGACTGTTCGCCAATTTTTCTTTTAATAAAAATCTCTTTCTTCCTGTTTGTACAGCAATCCATCTTAGAAAACAGTATTATTTACAGTATATTCTGGCTACTGGCTATGGCCAAAAATAGTGCTTAACAACAGGCAGAAAATATTTGCCACTAGTACTTCTACAGAAACAGCTACATCTAATGCCAGCCATATAATTACTGCTCTTTCCACCTCCAGTAAAATTTATAGGCAGTACTGCCATTTAAGGTTTCACGAGGATGGACTTTCATGCTTTATGGTGAGTACATTAATAGCTTTTAACTACTGAAGGTTCTAATCATCTATATTGAGAAAAGAAATTTATTACCACACTATTAGAGCCATTTTAATGTTCTACAAGCATATTATTTGCACATTTGAATATAAGTCATCAGCAAGTCCTTTCTAAGAAGATTACTTTAATGTAACTAAATAACATGGTGATTCTGCAGACTGTAGGTGAATATCAGCACCCTGCTAACAACCAGAAACACTCCTAGAGAAGGGAGACTCAAGTAGTGTTTTTATCATGGATGTTGTCTTGGCTAACTCAGCAAGGATTGAGCTGCTGATACCTGGGACAGTCACCAAGGAGCTACAGACTAAACTAACAGCTCAGGCAGTGAAGGAGAATTATGACTTCTATTCAATGAAAACCAAAAGGCCACATCTGAAGCCTGGCCTTTCCAGACAACATTTATGAAATTTTTTCACAAAGGTAACTTGGAGAAGGGAAAACTATCTTGTTGCCATTCTTATTTGCTACAAAACTTGACCTGAATTGGGACATTTACACACCTACAATGTGCAGTACAACTGTGACATCTCCAGTCCAAACAACTGCAGAGGACAGGGCCAGCTCAGCACTGTTTGCTCAGGGCTGTGTCTAATCAAGGTTGGAGTATCTGTGAGGATGGAGATTTCACGACTTCCTTGGACACTTGTTCTCATGTTTGACCACTGTCATGGGCAGGATGAGGGAGTGAGGAAGGGAAATCTGAGTATCCTGCTTTCTGCAACTTGTGTCCACAGTCTCTCTTCTCACTGCTGAGAAGAGTCTGGCTCTGCCTTCCTACTCCTTCCATCAGGCAGCTGAAGCCAGTAGTGAGGTGTTCCCTAAGAGTATTTCTCCCTGAGTTTCTCCTGGGAAACACTGTTTCCCCACTGTTAGCAAAAAGCACAGAAGAGTCCATCAGAGACTCCAGGAGGACTGTTTCTTTGGACTGTCACCTCAACTACACTTTCCAAGCCAAGCAGGAAATCAAGATGCAACTGCCATGGCCTCCTTACATCAGATGTGTGAACATCAGCAGATGAAAACCCCTGAGATTCCTACTGCTGTTGTCTTTTCACTTCCCTCGAATAAATGCCATCTCTCTGTAAAGATGTGATAACACACTGAGCCTCAGCAGTAATGGGTTTCCAGGTGGGATGTCTGCATCAGCTGCTGTGCTGACACCACAGGCATCTAATTATACACCTGGGTACTTTCATCTGATACCCATGTGTGGCGCAGTTGGAGGCATCTCTGTCACTTCATGCAGCTTTAAAAGTCTGTGTGACATGTTCAGAAAATGCTGCCTCAGTCCCTGTGGCAGGACCAGGGTCCCACAGCACAAGCAGAGAAGGACAAGCACCCAGCGCCGGTGGATCCCCTGTCCGTCCCCTCCTCTGCCCTTCACTCCAGCAAGCTCTGCCACCAGACATTGTGGCCTGTGGCTGGACAGGAGCAGACCTGTTGATGGACACCACTGAAGGGGGATCTGACATCGCCCCAGAACTCCTCCCTGCAGGCCCTTTCCAATACCTTGTGCTTTCAACCACAGCGGAGGCACGTTGTGCCAAGATGCTGCTCAAACCACCAGGTCTCCTTGCAATTGATTATCTCTCCAAGTTCCCTCTTGATTATCTGTCTGAAAACAAAACTCTGTAGCTAAGCATTACTTGTTTTTTATGTCACTACTGCTGCTGTGTCAGGGCAGTGGTATTAATTTTGGACACTTCATTGAAAAAAATCTCCTTTTGTGTTTCCTTCTTGCAGTCTCAAATCAAGCAAAGCAAGCAATGAAACTGCAGGGATTGAAGAAAGGAATAAGGTACTAGGCTTTTTATGACTTACAAAATTTATTTCACTGCTGCTTCATCTTGCTCCAATCCTTGCTACAAGGCAAACATCTGGATGTATTTTATGGAAGTAAATGCTTCGGATGCTGTGACCACGTTACGGTGCCGCAGTGGACTTTAAAAGTCTGCAACACCCCTACCTGCATTCCAAAAGTACAAATTAGGAACAGAAGGATTTTTACATGGTGCTGATTTCATGTGCAACACTGTTATTTCTAAAAGTATGCTCATCCATGCACATGCAGCTCAGTACACCTGGTGAATTTGTCAGAACTGCAAAGGATGCCAGAAGAAGGCCATTTACAGCCCATCTCTGTTTCATTGATATTTGTGATAGCTTCACAGCCCCAGTTTTGCTGTGAGGTGATGCTTTTTTGGTGTGTTTCTTTTTTCACTTGGTAGGTGTAAAACAACCCTTATAAATATTATTACTTGAGGGGGAGAGGAGGGGGAGAGAAATCTAAAATAAAAAAATGTTGAAAAATGAAACTTTCAAATCCCCTTGAGCAATGATCGATTTTTTTTTTCAGTTCACTAAAATGCTTAAGACTTTACCTCTTTATCTGAAATTACTCTGGGAAATAGTTTCAAAAATTAACCTGGGATACGAAAGCCAGGTTGCCTGCAATCTCAAGCACATCTCGTGCTCCCCTTCAGTGTTATTTGAAGCAAAATCCGAGCCAACACTTGAAGTCTGCTAATGGAGTTACTCTATGCAGACACTTTATTTGAATAAATATCTGCATTACCATGGGACAGGGTTTGAATCTGGACCATCTGTCAGAGAATACACATGTGAACACACCCCCCATTTTTAATTTTTCACAAGCTAACTGTATACACTGGCGTCTAAGACTGAAAAATATTAGATAAAAAAAATCTTAGATTGTTCCTAAATGAGAGTTGAGTGGATTTTTATTGTCTAGGAACCTGCAATAAGGGAAATGGAATAACTGGGGTGGGGGTGGGGGAGGGGAAATAATTAAAAAGAAAAAAAACTCTTTAAAGAAAAGATATAAGTTGAATATGAAACAAAAAGTTTTCATCTTTATTCAGAAACACCACACGTACCTGCCCATCTCCACACCACAAACTTGCTTTTAAGCCAGTAACATGTAGAAAAATATATGTAAATTTCTGTAAGATTGAATGCAGTGTTTCATTGTGTTGACTACAGCCAAAATAGTGTGATTGGGCTGACCTTTAGAACAGACTCACATCAACATCAACATCAACATCAACATCAAATAGAAACTTTTTTGCCTTGTGCAGAATGTTTAAGGATAATCTATTTCCCCTACCCAAACATATTGATTCCTTCTTCTTTCCCTGAGAACAGACAAGGGTCCTCTGTCTTTGCAAAACACACATTAACCTTTCTCTTCTGTTTATGTATGAACACAAATAGAAGCATAAACACAAATTTTAAGTACATATATATATTTATTTGTATACATAGGAGTACGTCTATGCCTATGTATAAGTACATGTGTGCATGTAATGTTTGCATTAGTAAAATTACATGCTGCTAAAAGAAGATGGCTGATCCTTTGAGAGGTCACAAAATCACAGAGGGAATCAGGTTGGAAGGGGCCACAGCAGGTCCTCTGGTCCAACCTCTCTGCTCAAGTAGGGTCCGTCTCAGAGCACATGGCACAAAATTACATCCAGGTGGTTCTTGAATATCTTTGCTTGGTATCACTTTCGTCCACAGCACAAACCATGGTGAGACCCAGAGCCAGAGGAGGAAGGAGCAGCCTCATGACCAGACGAAGTTCACAACCTGCTTTGGTGGTCCACCCCCAACAGGTAACTGCCTTCTATTCAGACCATTTGCCTTCTCCAAAGAGATAGGAGGGATCAGTCTGTGCCCCTGTGTGACAAAGGGACTTAAGCCAGGGGTTGCTGCCATCTCCCAGAATAATCTCTCTGGAGGGAGAACTGTGATGACAAACCAGCAGTCACATCCAGAGTGGTTTTTTATGCCAGTGACTCCACCAGGAAGATCAGAAATGGTTTTGCATCAATTTCACACTGATGTGCCAGGATGTCTTGGCCATGGAATCCTGGCATTTACAGGTGAGAGAAGGAAACTAAACCCACCCCAAGCAAACCAACTTTGCTGCCCTCAGTCTGCTGGTTAAGTCTAGGGTTGCTAATTAACATCTCCTTATTAATAGAGACAGGCAAGAGGTCCTCGGCAAAATATAAATTTGAGGTAAAGGGAGGAGGGATGAAGTTTTATTGCATTGAAAATTTTGTTTAGAGAAATTAAAGATTGGAAAATGTCAAGAGCTCAAAATGAAGTGTTTGAAATTATCTTTTTATGTATTTATTTACAGCTTATTGGTTCAATGGAAAAACCTCCACATCAATAATTTGATTTTTTCATTCCATTTTAGAAGAGGGGGAAAAATTGTTCTAATCTCAGAAATTCTCCAAGGGTGAAAAACCATTTCTTTCTTATTGTTGTCTGAGCAAGGGTCATTGCTGATTTCCCATGTTAGTTTCCATGGATTCTTCCCATTAATATGTCTCACATCCATCTACCCCTATGGATACAAGCTCTTGAAAGTTCAGGATGCTTTAGTGTTCTGTGTGTATACACAGTGATAATGCAACCAGGCAGAACAGAGTAAGATTTTGCAAACTGAGGTAAAGTATTGACTTCTTAGTATAAGGAATACATTATCTTATTCCACACCAGACTTACAAGCTTTGATTCCACTTTCAATGGAGGATCAAAGCTGGACACCAACTCCATCTTTGATATTTTGACTAAATCAATGTAACAGGACAGAGTGTGTCAGGTGTCCACCAAAGATCTGAGATCCCAAAAAAGAGCCATATGCTTTGTCCAAACACAACTTCATTGTGTGGAACCAGGTCACTCTCACTCCCCCTTCTGAGCCTGGGAGTCTCTAAAATGCTTAAAGTTTCGCATCCAAAAAACTGAAAGCTGTACATACAAGCAGAGTAAGTCAAGAATATTTTTAATGTCTAAGGGATGCTTGTAATGGTGGAATTGATCTCTTCAGTCACTCAATTCTTAGAAGTGCACAGAACAAATAATTTTTCCAGCACTATTAATATCCTCCTTTATAAGCACAAAATTTCCATACGTTTGTGGCTCAAAAGCTGCTTTCCATCACATGCTCTGATATCTTCTCAGGTGCAGCAAGACTGCTGGCAGCCTCTCTTCCAGGGACAGCCTGTCACAGTACTGAAAAGATTCTGTATAATTGCAAAATTATTCAAGCGCAAACAGGTGTCGGTGGGCGATGGTACAGGGAGATACAGTCCTCTTATCTCAGTGTTTGCAAACCTTTCCCAGCTCCCAACGAAGGATTTACCAGTCTCAGTGGTAAAGAGAAAAATAGCTTTGAAACGTGTCTGAACACCCAGAGGGCTCTGGTAGGATCCTGGGCTCAATCTACCAGCTCTGCACACTATTTAACTCTCCAAGCTAATTCAGTGTGAAACTCTGTTACATCTTTGGCCCCCAAAAAGCAACACCCCAGTAAGAGAGTTAATGGGGGAAAATTAGTTTACCACTTACCATTACACTGATGGATAATCTATTAACTCTAACCTTGCTAGAAGTGGACTGTACTATGATTCATGGTCAGTCATTTGAACTTTCATTCCTCCAGAGTTATAGCCATAATAAAAAAAATAGGTAGATTTTCAGTAGGCAGAAATTAAACATTTAACCTTTGCACAGAGGTTTAATATTAAACTTCATGCAATATATTTATCCTTTCCCTTTCATGTCATAGCCAGAGAGCATTTGTTGCTCAAGTTTTAAAAATTATTGACTCCAGTTCCGTTTTGTTTAGTATTGACTCAAGAGGGATGGCAGGAAAAGACGAAGAGTGAGGAGTCATTGGTACAAACAATTCCTAGGAAACAACTACTTCTTTTTGTAAAAGTCACTCTTCCTTGAGGTCCATCCCTGCCATGCTTAGACATTGCCTGAACACTGAGAAAGCCAAAGTACCTAATGACACATTCAAGAAGGGCAATGACAGGTCACCATAAAATGTCTTACACCATTACAATTTAATATCAAGTTATTATTCCATGATAGGAGCTGCAATGAAGCACCTCTGTCCTGGAATAGTGCCTCCACACTGGGAAGAGGGTTACTAACTATATTGAATAGCAAGACATTGATGCTTTGCTTTGGCCAGATTGCTGTTCTGCTGGGTATCTTCCTGTGCAATTCATTATACCATTGCATAAAGGAGAGCAGGCATAGTTATGTTTGTCTTAGATTTGTCATGGGAATTATTTAAACTCGTGAAAATATGAACCATCCTTAGCTTTGCTTTCACTACAGAAAACAGGCTTTTGCCTGTTTTGGTCTGCACTAAAGGCAAGTCATCTCCCAACCTGTTCTCTCAACTAGCTATCTATTAGAACTTTCTTAGAAACCAAGTTCACAACTTTCAGACAGTGCGTATCCTGCTATCTGACCTGTCTGTTGGCAGGTGGAAAAAGAATTACTCTGGCATGCCAGAGGCTGAACTGCAGCAAGTGTCACCAAGATTAATGGCTTCATCACGGCAAGCTGGACAAATCAATCAGAGTCCTTGATGGCAGTGAGAAAGACCAGACCCCATTACCCATCCAACCCATCAGTCAGTGTGAGCTCCAGACACTGCTCAGCACTGTCTAGGTGGGGTGGACTCCACACCTCACTGCTGACCTCACCTCCTGAGACACCCTGCAAAGGCCACTCTCCCTGCACAATTTCCTGCATCAGATACCCAACACAGCTCACTAGGGACATCCCAGCCAGCTCTGCAGAGTCATCACACCAATGCTGACTGAGAGCTGAGCAATAGCACTCATTATGAGTGCGATCAATTGAACTGTACCTACTGCAATTAGACTTTCTAGGAAGCCTTTGCTCAGATTCAGATAGCTCTTGGTGCATCCTACCTACTTTCCTCTGACTGAAATCTGTCAGAGAAGTGCATTTCTGCAAGCACTTAAAGGGTGCAAGGCCTTATGTTAGCTGTGCAAGTGCTACAGGAAGCTAAAATAGGGGGGGGGCGGAAAATAGAGCAGACTCTGGTAAAACTTAACGCAATATTAGACAGGGCTTATCTGACCTGTCAGAGAGACTAAGAAGGAGGCAGGCTATAAAGCAAAGTCAATTCATTGTCTCTTCCCCATTCCTCTAATATTCTGCCTGTGATGATGTGAGATTCTCCAGGCAAGAAAAGAAAACCCCCACCTCCACAGGGCACAGTGTCCTTGAAAGAAAGGAGAGTGCGCAGGTGTATGATTCATTCCTTTGGTTAGGCATAGAGTTAAGAATCTTTTGCTCTTCAAAGCATCCCACTCCACAGAGAGACATCTGGTAAATCCTACACAAGTTAATCTCCTGCCACAGTCTTGAAAACGCACACAAATGAAACCAGGTCCCTCCTTCTGGCAGCTTTTCTGCATGGGAGGAAATGACTAGACTTGTCCTTGAAAGGTGATTGCTCCGTGGGATATGGAATAGAGCTCCCTGTAGGACAGGGACTCCACCCCCACGTTGAGAGGTGATGCAATGACTGTGAATGAGCCTTTTAATGATGGAGAAAATAAATTTGCTTTGGTGTATTTGTACATGATGAAAATTGCAGAGATCTGGGCCAAAGCAGGAATGCTTGCTGGAGATGAAAGGTGATGCAAAAGGTTGCTGTCCTTTCATTCCACCCTCTGCCAGAGACCTTTGGAGAGGTTGGAGCTACACACTACCCTCCCTGTGTGCTCACAGCTCCTCTCTGGAAGAATCACTCCCCCAGGGAAAACACAACCCCGTATGCCCAGTCTGACACTGTTAATACTCTTAATGGTTCAATCTCATCTCCTTAAAGAAAAATGAAAAGAATACTATCACAACACTTTCCAAGTAAATCATCCTGCAGTTAAGTGTCAACAGACCTGAACTTGTCACTGCAGATGTGACAGTAGACCCTTAAAGGAACTCCTGTTCCTACCCTCTAGATGCCAGCTTCCGGCATGACCTATCAAAAGGTCTTTGCAGATCTAAGCTTTCTCTGGAAGCTTCGTGCTTGTGATTTAACAAGATCCACAGCCAGCCCTGTGGGATGCTCCAGGGCAAATTTCCAGGGAATCAACATTTTAATAGATTGATCAGATTAAGACATTTTTCTGCCGCTCACATATCAAACTTGGTACACTTTGCCAGTAGGATAATGAAAGTCAAATATGTAGAAGGGTGTGAGGGTTATGCTCTGACATAGACCATCATTTATACACAAAAAAATTTTCAAAGAAAAGGAAGTGACTGAACTCAACCACTACTTGCAGCCCAGTAAAAAAGAGGACTGGGTCTTGTGGGATGCCTCCATACAGATCGGGGTTAAATTGGTGGCGTTGATGAAATGCAAATGGAAGATATTACATAAAAAGAATTGCATAATGTTCCCAGATGTTTTCAATTTTCTGAGTACTTCTAAAAATAAAATGAACTTTTAATACTTAATCAACATAGTTATTCATTCTCTTTTACCCAAGATGAATTTTTTATGGATACGTGTTAGTTATTGCCTTTGGTTTCTTGGTTCAGACAGAGTTCTGCCCTCTGTTCCACTGATAGTACAAATTATCCCCCACTGCATAGACTGGGTACACTTTTTTAAGTCCTTGAAAGCTCTTCAATTGATTTGGTTTAGCTAGACTTACTTCAGGATAGGAAGATTTGCAAGGAATGCATTAGCTACCTAATGGGAACTTAGCTCACCCATTAGTACCATGTGATCACAGACCCATGTAATCCTCTACTCCAGAGTGACACTCATCTCCTACAGAGCCTAGAGCAGCCTGGCATCATGGGCAGGGTGGGATGTGGCTTACAGTGGATACCTGTCTACTATTTATTTCTTTTCAGATCATCTTGCACATGTAGATGCTGGTGGGAGAGACACTTTGAGCGTGGTGAGACAAAGACTAAATCTCATGGTGCCAGGCTGGATTTGTCTGTGCAATTTCTCTTTGCATCCGGGACTAGTAAAAATATCCAATACAGGGAGAGGAAGCCTTTAGGAGCAGTAGATCAGTAGGATTTCAGCTTTTATACTCTATAGTTAAACGACTCTGTGATTTTTTTTATTCCTATATTTATTGCATAGCATTCAACAACACGTCCTTAAAGATGAAAATGTGCTTTCTTCATATATCAGAGAGGAAATCCCAGACAACTTGTCCCTCAGGTTCTTGTGTAAATGCACAGGATGAATCTTGGTGAAGAAATGATTCAAAAGGAAAAGGAGCACAGAGAAAGTTTGAGCAACCACCAAGAGGCTGATTTGATTGTCTCAACAAATAAGAATGCTTGCATGACCACCTCCTAAAAGCAAAGTGCTGCAAACAACAGCCGAAGAAAATGACCAGGGTGATATTGAACTGCCAGCTACAGATAACAGAGAGGACACTCAAGTGGCATGTCAGATCCATGTGAAAATAAAAGCCTGCAGCTTCCAAATGTTTCTGTGAGTGCTTTAGCTTGTCATGCCAGCTCACATCTCCAAGGAAATTATGAACCATCAGCAGGGAGGGTTTCACATCAGGGTCAGGTGAAAGGCAGGAAAAGACAGGATTGGTATCAATCCAAGTGCAGCTACTGCCTGGCCCAGTACCAGCACCAGTCCCTGCTCAGCATGGGCCACACATAAAGCAGAAGATTGCTCAACAGCACCATGGAGCCGCAATTGCAAAGCTGAAAGGCAATAGCCCATTATGTTGTTTTCAGCAGCGCTGCTACACACTCATACAGCATTTAGCAAAGTACCTTGTATGTCTTTTTCTGCCAACGTTGGGAATCCATTTAGAACAAGCCATTGAGCTTTATTTTTATTTTACTTAAGTTTTTTTTCCAAATGCATTAAGATAAATATGTATATTAGCAGTCGCTAGGGCAAACAGAAAATATTCATTTGCGTTTATCACAGGCAGTTAGAACCCTACCACACTTTACCTCTCATAGAAGGAATTTCTCCTGTGATGAATTAATCTTTATGAGCTAGTTCTTATTTCCTTCATTTCTTTGCAGCTACCATGACTTTTTGAAAAAGAAAATGAGTGTTAATTTATTTTTGTTTTGTGAATTGTGTTTTCTGCCAAATGCTATTTATAAAAGGGGTGACTGGTCCTCAGCTGAAGTACTAACACTAGAACCCTAAAAAGACCAGAATATTTACCTCTGTCATGTACTCAGCCCTAAATATTTCCACAGAATTTCCCCAAGCCCTTGAAGTGGAAACATTTTCGTAATGGCCAGTGCAGTCACCAGAAGCTATTACATTCTGAAATCTAGCAACATTCTTTCTCCAGATTGTTTCATTTGTTCTCAGTTCATGGAAACCACCAAACAAATTGATCTGGTCTGCCATCAAGCTCATTACAAGGGGTCATGTGAAGAACAGGAGAGTAAAGGCAAGGTCCAAGAGGCCTTGATGGTGTGTGCAGCTGTATTAATACATATCGGCTACATGCTGTAAGAACTGCAGTCACAAAACAGCCATTGCAAAAGTGCACTGAACACCACCAACTACCTCCTTTCTATTATCCTCTGCCCATTATCACAAAAAGAGGCTTTTAATTTCCAAACCTTATGCTTTTTCACTTCTCTGGCTTTTAAGGGGGCTCCCCTCTCTGTCACCATTCTGCCACTGCCAAGGCCACCTAGGTAAGCTGCAGGGACCTTTGGGGACAGGACAAGGCCAGGCCATTCTATGATTTTGTCATTCTATAATCCAATGATTCTATGACTGAGGACCACCACTGAGACAATGCAAGTTGACCCTGTGGAGGGCATTGAGTCAGTAGTGGAAGAGCTATGACTTCCACACATCTGCTGCCTATCAGTTGAAAAGCCCATGGTATGAAAAGCCAATTAATTGATATTATTTAAAGTCTGCTTTTCAGAGGAGTCCTTTGTTGGAGGGACTGAAACTCAACTCTGTGCTAAATTATGCACAAGAGTTAAGGGAGGTGAGAGTTAGAAATCCACTGGGTAATCATAATCACTGTGCAATTAGGTTTGATATCATAATAGAAGGTTACTCTCCTAGGGGTAATGCAGTGAGGGTGAACTTTAAAAGGCCAGATTTTAAAACTATGAGAAAAATGATTAACAGCAGGCTCAAGGGCATAGTGAAACTCTTTAACAACTTAGAGCAAATTTGTTCTTAGAGTAACTCCTCTGGCAGCCCCAGGAGTTGTACCAAGGGTGAGTTTGGCTAATGTAATCAATCCGGAGGCTGTTTAAGAATCTGTGCTAGAGAGGCAGATGGTGGCTGGACCTTTGAGCTGAAAATAAGAAGAGGAAGAATGAAATTTGCACGGCTGAGCAGAGTTTATTGAAAATAAACAGTATTTTAAAAATTAAAAGGATATCTGACTAAAGAGCAGAACAGAGGGTAGAGTAAATGCAGACAAGCTAGAAAGGAAAAGGACATAGATGTATAGGTCTATAAAAAAAAGATCAAGGTATTTCTGATAAAGTAGAAAAGAAAAAAATTAAACCCCCAACCAGGCATATAATGAGTGAAACTTAGAAAGCACTGTTGTTATGTGACAGCTTTATTGTACCTAATTAACTCAAATATATGTATCTGCTAGAAGACACCACTCTCCATGGTTACTCGCTGTCACATGTACTAAAGCAGGCATTTCTTCTGCACAGCCCTTTATCTTTGTGGGGAAAGGGGAAGGCTGAAAATCAAAGGATGCTGAAGCAGGAATAAAAACCTGGCCTAAGCGATTTGTATGGATGCAACTAAAGAGACACCTTGTCTCTGCTGGTTTCTCTAGAAAAATAGAGAGTGAATTCAGCAATGATTTACTTTAACACTGTGGAAGGTGAACAGGACATGAGGAAGGAGTTACACAGCCGCCAGTTCACTGGGGCAGTAAATCACCCAGACTATGTAGTGCCCAGCCCAGGCTGTAGAGAAAGCAAACTACACAACAGTGAACCTGTCAAATAAGCTGCCTTACTCAACTTATGGGTTGAAATGCTCCATTGAAAATAAAAGAAAGGATTCAGTGTTGGCTCCTATTGTGCAACAACTGCAAGGGAAAACTCATTAGGGGCTACTGCAGGAGCTGTACCCCACAATGCTTGTGGAAATGCTGCCCATCCAGGCAGTGCTCCCACCACAGCAGACCAGCACTGCAGGGAGGGGTGCAGGGTCCCTGGGACTGCCTCACACCCCAAAAGTGGTAGAGACACCCTGGACAGGAGATGTTCCCCATCCCTTGAAACAACCACCATCCAGCTGGTGCCACACAGGACACGAGTACAAGGATCTCAGCATGGACAAAATCAAAACATTTATTTACTTTTTTTTCTTTAAGTTTCCCAAAATGTCACCATTCTCTGCTTTCATGTTTGTGCAGCCTAAAGCACAACAAGCTGTCGACCTCAGCTGTAGCCCATAATGTTTCCATAATGAAGGCAAATAAATAATGATAGGGAGAAAACCCACTTCAGTCACTGTAAGGAAATATTGTTCCTTCAAAGCAATTCCTCATCTGAAAAGTTAATAAAATAGTACATAAAGGTGACCTGGTAGGTGTAATTTACTTGGCTTTTCAAAATGCTTTTGATAAGGTCCCTCATAAAAGAATATTAATGATAATGAGAATGATCTTACCTTTATGGTGGTACCTTTCATTCAGATGAATCCCAAAGTGCTCAACAAAGTTTTTACTAACTGATTGTACAAATCATGAGTCATATATATCCCCAAAGTGTTGCTAGATCTGGGAGAAGGCGTGACAGCTATTTAATTGCCTAGCGTGCTGCTCTTCAATATTTTAGGGCAGTGTACAAAAGCAAAAGCTACAACATGTGCCATTAGATTAAATTTAGGCAGGTAAAAGCTACTTTCCAAAGCCGAGATTTGGCTGACAACCAAACTCATCTTCTTTATCTGTCCTCACCCAAAAGCTGAGGGATGCCTTAGGCTGAACAGGTAAATGTCTCAGCTGGAAAAAAGGCATCTTTTTCGGATTGCTCCCAAATAGACAGACAGTGGACATTCAGGTTGCTCTTCAACATACAGTGGGATGTTTATGTGCACCTGTACTTGGCCATTCAGCTCCAGAGAAGCACCATCATTTACATTTCCTTCTCCAAATTTTCCATAGGTGTTTTGCCAATGTCCTTTAGCTTCCTAAGCAGCTGCCAATGCTGACAGCCACCAACAGAGCATCTTCAGCTCTCATTAGTTTTTGAGAAGCAATCTCTGCTTGTATTCTGCAGTCAGTTTTGCTTTGAGGTGCACATCTTAAGCACTATTAATCCAGACCATTATAATCTTGAATATAGTTCCAGCCATAAGCATATTCTGTTTAGAGAGTATCAGAACACTTAATTTAAAGGCATAAAATGTCTCGTTTAATTACCTGAAATCAAAGGTTTCATATTTTAATTAAGCTTTTAAGAGGACTTATTTCATTGGTCTGATTTTTTTTCCTTTTTCTTCTCTCAGATATGAAGGTCATTAAAAAATATCTTTACTGATTAAGCAATGGTAACAATAATTTCACCAAATGCCCTTTACGTTGTGGGTACTACCCCAGACCTGAACTCCACATACTATTGGTGATGAGTAGATCTTATTGTGCACTTACTGTGCCTGGCTCGGTAAGGAGGACTGCCTGAACTTCCAAGTCCTCTATTTCTTGTTCCATGAAAAGAAAGGAGATGCCAAGAAGGCTGAATCACAGCTTCTCCCTAGATACAAGGTCCTCCATGGTTAGGATGCTTTGACAGCGTTTCTACTCTCACCTAAATGAGCAGCCTAAAACTGGATACCTGGCCTGCATAAAATGAAAGCCAGGAGCTTAGAGACGGGGATTGAAGAGGACCTTGAAGGTACTAAGATGTCCTAGTTGTGTAGGCAGGAAGATTTCGGCTCAGCTGTAATACCCTTGGGCACAGCTTTGAAATGCTCCAGCCAGCCTCTGCCCAAGGCAGCATGCGTCTCATATTTATCACCATCCTGCTGTATTTTTTTGCAGAGCTAAACAGAGGACAGAGTCCCTTCCTCCAGTGTGACAGCTTGTCAGACTTTGCAGTACAATCCACATTTCATATCAAAAGAGTCCCCCCTCAAATTCAAGTTATATAAATTATATATTGCTAGGTAAACATGACCTTCCTCTGCCAATTCTTTCAGGCCAGAGACAGAAGCCAAAACAAACAAAAAAAAAATCTTGTGAGAAGAGGCATCCAGAGCCAAGCTGTCAAGAACCTTCAGCAAGGAGCTGATTTGTCAACAAAAGCTGTCGTTTCACAGGGAGCTTGATTCCTACTCCAGTGTTCCCCTGGCCCAATTGCTGGCAGATCTTCGCTGAATGATCCGATGCCTTCACACTGCAGCCTTTTATTTTCATACATGACTGTTCTCAGAGACTGCAAAGGTCCCATTTTTAGAACAATCCTTTGGGAAAAAGGGGGAAGAACAATGTTTATGTGAAGATATGGCCCCATAGCGGGCCCCACAGTGCAGCAGGGGCCTCCCCAGCCCCCCAGCAGCACATTCATGTTCCCATGTAGAAACTCTGTCTCACCCTCTACTTCCCACAGGCTCTGGAAAGCAAAACCCTCACTGTTAAATAGTTTAATTTCAACTATTAATACACATTCCTGTACTTGTGGTCTACTCATGGAGGCTCTTTAGGCAAAATAATGATTTAAAACCTCTTTCTTCTTCCAGAGTGGCATAAAGAGGGCTCAGCACACTCCAAGGCTGCTGTATATGCAAGAAGGTAATTTAAACTTCTGTCTCTAGTAAGGCTCTTGGCATGTGGTGCACACCTGGCCCCTCTAACCTGATCAACATTTATAGCTTTGTGTCTTTTCAGTGGATTTTAGTCCCTTCAGTAAAGACATTCTTAGAGCAGTGTGCCTGCAAGAGGCCCTCATAAGCCATGGAAATAAGGAACAGGAAGTTTTCCAAGCACATACAAAGCCAGTCCCTGTCCCACATGTTTTGCATACTCCCACACCAGGGAGACAGAGGTACAGGCTGGTGGAAATGTGGAAATAAGAAGGGAAAAGTTGGGACATTGGCACCTCTGTCCCTCTACAGAGATGCAAGGCACACAGACACCTCTGGTTTCAAGGAGAAGATCTGATTTTAGACATTCTCTCTCGCTTTTGGAAGTCAGTGGCACTGCAATCAACAGGGGGACCTTTTCCTTGGGTACACAGTTCCTTGAAACATTGCTAGCCATGTGCTGATTACTACTGACTGTCTTTCAGCAGCTGTCACAGCAGGTTTCTTGGGATATGTGGGAAATGCCTTGAAATTATTTGCTTTCTGGTGCACCCCAGAGAAATATTTGGCCATAAGTGTTTGTACAAGGGCACATATCCCATGTGCAAGAGTGTCCACGCTGGGTGCTATCAACACCCCTCTCACCTGCCTCTGATGCACCTGACAGTTCCCTTACACTGGTGGAAATGCCAATCTTCAGCAAGATGTTTATCTGTCTGATTTTTCCCTTGATTTGCATCTTGTTGCTTCCTGCCTTGGGTTATTCCTACACCCAGGTGAATCTCCCTTTCCTGGGGGCTGTATCTCTGCTCTTCTCAGAATTCCTGAGCGGACAGGAACTGGGCTCCCTGCCCACATTCTGTACCTGTGACTGACTCCTAGACATTGAATGCAAGTGTGCTAGATGCAGTGTTAAATCACTTGCTGTTCTGGAAACTCACTGTGCTCTGGAGTCTGGAGGACAGTCTTCAGGGAAGACTTCATTTGTTTTTGTCACTGTGGCCCCTTTTCAGAGCATCATCATCTGTTTGCAGCATCATCTGCTGCAGGGAGAGCAGTTCCCACTCTTCCTTGGTAAAAGTGTTTGTAGTTAAAAAAAATTTCTGTCCCCACTTGACTTTTTTCTTTGGATTTCTGTTTGTTGGTTTTGTATTTCTTTTTAATTGAGGTGGACATGTATCTATCAGGGATTCAAAATCTTTTCCAGATGTGTCGGGTTTGCTAAGCTCCCCGCCAAACACAGCTATGTGCCGGCTAGCTCTCCCCACCCCACTCCCGACAAAAGGAAAAAAAACTAGTAAAAGGCAAAATTAGTAAAGGAATATATATATATATTTATAGATATCTTATATATA
>VXAU01000669.1:2218281-2297814 GCA_013399695.1 Formicarius rufipectus
GTAAGGGAATGATATGGAATACTTCCTTGGTTTTGTATCCCGGTTTCTAGGGAAGGCCTACAGAAAAACTACCACACCAGATTTTGCCTTAATAATAGATTCTGGATACAAGAAAACCTGGTTGTGACCTGTTACCAAACCTGTCCCAGTAGGGTTGACAGAAAGATCAACAGGACAGGAGTTAATATCATTCCTCCTCCTCTGCACTAGTTAGGCTTCATTTTTAGGTTTTTTCTTCCACAAGCCTATTTGAATGAGTAAATCCCACTTTGTAACACTGAGCTAACAATCACACTTACTCTATGTTGGTATAAAAGCATGCTGAGCAAGCCAACCATAATCAATTTTTCTTGTTCCCCTAAATGTGTTGATTTACTATAAAATATCTCTTTTTTTTAGTTTTTATCATCCCAGGGGAAAGAAAATAAAGGCCTGAATCAGTCACAAGGACTGTTAAGTTCATGGATTCCTCACACAAGCCCAGCTCTTGTTGGACCAGTGTTATGGTCTGGAATGGTCCTGCCATAAAACCTGATGGATGGAAAGGGAGAGTCAATAAAGTTCAGTGCTCTCATGAAAGCCAAACAAATCACTTCCTCACTTCCAGCAGCCTGTGGTATTCTCTCTACCTTAATCTGAGTTAATTTCCTTTTTTCAGATGTGCTTATTTCTGTTGCTCCTTTTTCAAGGTCCTAGAAGGACCTCCTGTGGCTTTCACAAAGTGGCTCAGAAAGGAGCACTGTGGCACCTGGGTGGTTTCTAGGAATCCTCCAGTTAAAATGGCAAGTGGTTCCACAGTAATCTTACAAAGCTGGACAAATCTGGTTGGCACATACAAAGCTTCTAGTTTTGGAAACCAAGAGTACAGAGGTTTAAGCTTTAAAACTCTCCCAACTTTCTACCTGCCCTTCCAACCAGCTGGAGTTAAGTGCTGTATGCTTTATTTTACAGGGAAACTAGGGAAACAGTTTCACCTCTAAAGTCCTCTTTCAGCCTTACTTAGGCAGACATTTTACTCATTCTAGGAGTTTTATAGCAGCTCAGGTCCTGGAGAATAACAATGTTTAACTGATCTTAGTGATACAACATCATTTGTAGGGCTAATTCCACAGCCATTGTTTTTTACCTCAGGACAAGGGAGGTAATTTTCCTAAAATTACATTGTTTTCTAAAACAGCTCTGTTCAGTGCTATATATCTACCTTCTGGCAGCATAGTTTAATTTGCATTTAAATAATTTCCTGTTATAGTTGGGGAAGTAATTATACATAACACTAAACAATTTTCAAGCTTCAGCATTTAATTGGTCCACGATCAAATCTCTCTCTTAGGTTCTGAAACAACCTTTACAAAATATAAAATTCCCAAATACTAGAATCTTGTTTCTTTCCTTAAGGTCCCTCCATTTGCCCATTCATCTCCTGTGGTGAATTCAGATCGGTAGAAAACCATGTTGGTTTTACTGTCCTTAATTTCTCTTCAGGGTTGTATCATCGTGGTTTGCTGACTTTCTCTGGGTAGAAAAATTCAAGTCAGTCTGCTATCTGAGCAGAAGATCTTATGGATATCTCATGCTCATAACACTAAAAGCACCACAATGCACCAGCTTTTTATAGTACTTGCAGATGTTAAATCATGGCTTCATTCTGATGGTTTTATCACAGATGAGGCAGGGAATTGGTGTAGTTTGAGCCAAGACAATAGCAGGACATACATTTTTGATCCAGACTGTACCGAAATTTCGATTTTTTATTCAGTTCTAGAAGTCACTTGTCACATGTAGATCCATATATACTTGTTCCTCAGTTTTGCAGAGTTTTTAATCAGGTTAATTATACAACCAAAAACAACAGTCCTCTGGAGGTGTAGATCACTCTTAGAAAGACTTCATATCATATTAGAAGAAACTATCCCTAATAGCTGTTTAACATGCCACAGCCGTTTTACCTTAAAAAGAGAATGCCTACAGAAGATGAGCTGTATTATTCAGTACACTGATAATCTGCTCATGAGCCATGTGAAGGGAAGTGCAGTTCCCTGTACTAAAAGTGCCGACTCAAAAGCATCAAGCCATTAACTGTAGAAAAAGTCCAACACAAAAGAGAGAATGATGCTTCACAGGAGCCATCATATGGCCCATAAAGTCAGTACTGAAGCCATGAAATTCAGACATGAGTGCGGCTTTCCTCAAGGTTTAGGATCATCCTTGACCTAACCTGTTAGCAAAGTCCCCTTCTACCATTAAAAGTAATATAACCACTCAGCTATTTAAGGACTGAAATCACTAATGGCATGCCATGGATCTGCCTCATAATAGCCATCTCTTACCTGGTGCTTGAGGGACTCTCTGTGCAGGTAAGGAGCACTAAGGATTTTAGTGCCCAAAATGTCTGCTTGAAAGAGGCAGTGTTCTGTGCAGTTAGTGCTAACAAATCAGAAATTACACAAGGCTGTACACTGGGCCTAACACGACATTGAAGACGATCACTTTGCACCAACCCTTCAACATCGCACACCAGATTTCATCAGAAGGAGGATACTGAGCCAACAGGTGGATTTTTAGATTAAACTTCCACAGCTAGCCAGACTTGAAGATGAGTGACAGTGATGACCCTTGCTATCTTCACCTGTCATCATGTTTTTATTTCATTCTCAAGTCTGCAACCATTTCACAGACACCTGCAGTAAATCACTCTGGGATGACTCCTCATCTGGATAATGGTGGCGGTTTAAGGTGGTGCCTGCTACCAGCACATGAAAGTCATAAAGGATCAGTTTTCACTGAGATCTTAACTAGAGCAACCTGGTCCTGTGGAAGGTGCCCCAGCCCCATCGTGGGTGGGTTGGAACATAGATGATCTCTGAGGTCCCTTCCATGAAAAACCACTCTAAGATTCTATGAAGGTAGATACAATTGAATTCAGATCAGATCTATCAGTCAAGGAAGGTTGTTTTGTCCCTTTCCCCACCAGAACCAGCAGATTCATAATCATGTAACTCTTTGCAAAATGACTGTGAAGTCCTTTGATGACTTGGTTTTTTGGTTTGTTTTGGTGTTTTGTTTTGTTTGGGTTTTTTTTTTTTTTGGCGTTTGCTGACATAAAAAGTAAAACCAGAGGAAAACAACAACATGAACAACCATATGAGAAAAAAAAGGCACTGCCTGATTCTAGAGATAGGCCTGTTTATAAGAATAGCTGCATGACTGCATCACAACAGGTATCAACTCTGTAACAGTGCTGCACAAAGCATCCAAGCAGCAGTCAGAGAATGACAATAATAAAAAGAGAGGAAAAGAGTTGTTTTGAGATAGAAATTGCTATAAAACAGAGAATACTTTGTAATTGTGATTTAATTTAATGTTTTTGTGAATATTAATAGTATCTTTTCCTCTTTTTGTGCAATATAAAGATTTAACAGTAACCCAAAGCCTTAGTGAGCTGACCACTGTATAAAATCAATCAAATTTCTCCCTTTCCATTATTCCAGCAATTTATCTTCATTGTGTCTCTCCATGTCCTCAGTACTCTCCAGTTAAGGACCTGATAGTTATTTCTGTCAGAGACTGTTTTCTCTCCAGTGAAACAGGTGGCCCATCTTCTAAAAAAGCAGACAATTCCCAACACCTGGAGACAAGTTATGGGCAACCTAAATACTCTCTGTCTAATTTCTACTAAGCCACTTCATCGTAATTAGGTTTCCTAATTTGAAAAATCATGAGAAAAATCTCTCTTTTTCTGTTCAAAAACTAGAATTGCATTAATTATAATTTTACACAGCATTTCAATTCTGGATACATTTCTTGCTCTTCTGCCTACTTCCATACTATGAAATACTCCTACTAATATCCCTGTGCTATCATTGCTTTATTTCTGGTTACAGTTTTGTTCTGCAAGTTACTCTAATTAATAAAGGTAATTACTTTAATTTTTTCCTTTTTTTTTTTTTCTTATTCTAACAGGGCTCCAAAACTGAGCACATATTTAGCGCTTTTCTATTGGAAGGGCTGGACTCCAGCACTCATTGAGTCTTTCCACCAGCTGCAGAAGAATTATACTGGTGTGAGTCTGACATTTTATGGAGGTTTAATTTTTTTACTACACCCTTTGTGAAAGCAAAGAACACACACATACTTCCAAACAGTTCTGGCCCTTGCTGGATTGATGGAAAGAAGGTTAATAACATATCTGGGAAAAACAAATAGTTCAATGGATAGCACACATGGATTAATATCTGCGGCGGTGCTGGGGGAACGTCATAATTCTGTTATAACTGGAGATGTGTTGCCAACGGAAGGAGAAAGGAGATTATCACACTGCTGTGTCTGGCAGCTCGGTGTAATGCACAGATACAGGGTTAATGTCTCCCCTCTGCTCCTGTTTCCAGGGATGGTGAAAGATCTGGACCAGAACGCTGCAGAGCTCTTGAAGCTCAAGATGTGCACTACATTTGAATGTTCATTGCCAGTGAATCCCTTCTAGAATGTGCCTGAGGAGGGGTTGGGGGCAGATTGAAGGCAGGACAATAAGTTTGAAGAATATGAAGCCAATGCCTGACACACGAGCAGGAGGATCCCTGCACTGCAGGGCACGGACTGGCTGCACAGAGCCCTCCACAGTGCTCAGCCCAGCACGGACGAGCCCAGCAGGAGGGGGAAAAGAGGTACAGAAGAGGCTGACTTCTCTTGCTCACACTATCAGTGTGTCATGGCTAAACGCCCTCTCTTTTTGTTTGGCAGTAAATAATTAATGTTCCTGAGCTGTAGGTGGAATACGTTTCAGGCAGAAAGGGAGGACGCCAATAAGCAGCTCTTTAAATATACATCGCCTCCTGTTTGCAGGCACGATGTGTGGGAGCGACTGCAAACTGAAATGGTCCTGTGTTTGCTGGCACCTCTGAATACAAAATTACCACTCTGGCTATTTATGGGACTGAGGGGGAGGGAGGTTTAAAAAAGAAAAATCAGCCTTTTAAACCTGATGCCCTTTTTTGAACTGAAACACTTGACACGTCTGTGGCGGCATTGTATCCCCACTGGGGGAAAGAGTTACAGGTATTTTAATTATATATTAGTACAGCATTAAACTAGTTTTATTTGCTGAACATTCTGTCAATTACTGTTGTTACTTGAGAAGCATGACTGCTCCCAGGTTGATCGTGTATTTAACTAGCCAGTCAATGCTATTAATCACTAAGCATTTCCAGCCAAGGACATTAACATTGAAACTTATCCAGGAGGGCTTATAAATGGTACTGGTGTTCTACAGATGGAAATGTTGTTTTGCAATGTAAGAGAGGTTCTCTTAAGTATCTTTTTCTTTTCTATTTCTTTTTAATTTTTTAATTACACTCTAAATCCAAAAGAGGAATGACTAATTGCCCTTAATGAAATAACAGCTATCCCAAAAAAATTAGTAAATATGTGATCATCTCATTACCATATGAACAGAGAGCAGGATGTTTGTTTTTGCAGTGCAGCTGCTGTAAAAACCAGTTAAGTTTAAGAAAGCAGACATGAAAACCAAACAGAGACATCCTCCTTTCTGGGGACTAAAGCAGAGAGGAAAAGGGTCCAGGTAAGGCTAAAAAATGGTTAGCAGTTAGGGATTAGAAATGAGACCCTCAGTCTTGTTCTTGATCACTACACCCTGGTAATGTGAGTAGAAAAGGCATTGGCCATTCCCTGCCTCCCTGCACAGAAGCAGGGGATAAGAACATGACCTGAAGCCAGAGACTTTGATACAACACGTACCATTTGGTGGAATCAAGTGCTCCAGATACATGCTTTGTATTCTGCATTGCTCTTATTTGACACACAGAATATATTTACTTTCACATTGTGAATAATCAGCTGAAAACTCACTTTCATTAGCTTCATCTCCCCATTGTTGGCTCACATCCTGAAGTTTTCATATAACATCTGCAAAAGTATTAAACTAATTATAGAAACCATCTGGAACAAGAACAGAATGCAATAATTATTTTCTTTTAAGAAAAAAGAAAAAAAACAACCAAACTCACTAAATAAATGGTGCCATAATAGATGGGATGTCAGAAGAACAATGATGATAACAAACTTGGTATCATTAAGGAGGGATGCAAGAGGATTTACATCAAGAAACTTATGATTGCTCATTAGCAGAGGCACAGCAGAGAGGCATTGTGATCCATCGATGACACAGTGAGTGTACTGAGAGGGAAGTCCTACCAGACACCAGAGGCTGATATATGGGCAGCCCATTGCCAATGGAGAGAAATGGTGATTGTTACTTTGCCCTTGTGTTCTCCTTTCAAGACCAGGGAACAGACTCTTGGGGAAGGAAGGGCAAATCAGTCACGGGGAGCTGGTTGTCCATCACCTTCCACTGTTGCTGCTACTGCTGTTTACTCGCATGCTGCTGTGAGGTAATCCTCTCTCTTCCCAATACATGTCCCTTGCTCTTAGACCTTTCCAGACAAATTGTGAAGATCTGTCCACTAGGGAAAGACACCTCTTCATCATTTCTGGAATGTCTTTGGTCCCCTGAAATCCTCCACTTCCAGGGCACACATGGTGACTGCTGAAGCCAATCATTTCAGCAATGACTTCTCTTGAACCCTGTACCTCTTCTTCATCCATTCCAGCACTGTGCAACCCAGCAGGCATAGTCCCCTGCATGACCCACATGCACCAGCTCCTAGTCTATGGCACTGGGAGGAGTTCCCAGTGCAGGGGCAGCAAGTCCCTAAGCCAAGGGGTGACTGCACCCACTAGCACAGGGACCAGGCACGTGAACCACAAAAGCAGGGAAGAGAATATTTGCTCGACAGAGCCCTGCAGCATGCCCTCAGAGACAGAATGGTTAGGTCAGGCACAGGTACCAGCCTGTGGGCACCCATGTACATCTAGGTATCCAAAGGGAGTGAGAGCCAGGAGTTCTTCTGACTTACCCAACTTTCACCAGCCCTGGAAGGCACCACACAGGAGCAGTGTTTCTGAAGCTGCTCTCTCTTTTATATGAAGAGGGAAGAGCTGGTACGTTGTTCTTCCTAAACAGAGCTTGGATGTACATTTTCATAAAATACTGGAGATCTCAGAACAAGGCAAAACATCTTTTATCTCCCTAGCTTTGTCCTAAGTGATGAGCTGTAGGTCAGCTTGCAGTAAAATGGGGCTTTGTATTTATTACAACTATTTCTTACTGATCAGAGTTGACTACTTTGGCATTTAAGATCCTGACAGTTATCTGCTTAATACATGGCTTCTGTTAGCAGCACTTTCACAGCAGCCTGTGTTTCAGTCTTTTAAGATAATGCCAATGGTAAAATACCCAATATTTTGTGCTTGATACATGTACATATAACTGGAAAAGCAACACATATATTAGCTTTTTCTGATGGTCCTAATGGCAAATTATGCAGTCACATGTCCATTCTAACACTAAGTAATAGATAGTAGATAGATAGATAGATAGATAGATAGATAGATAGATAGATAGATAGATAGATACACACACAGATAAATTTTTCTCCCAAAGGAAAGTGTAGCTTTTAATAACTTCCTTAATGATATTCTAATTAATTACCGTTGGCCTGACTGTATTTAGAGAAAGGTCTGAGATTCTGTTAGATACCCAGCTGCTGAATCAATGGCATCCTGCTACAACATATTTCAACACACATCATTAATTCTGATTAAAAAGCATCATCCCAGTTGTGATTCTTATTAGAACTCCATTAGTGTCTCTGCTAATAGATGCCATCTCCGTTATTATCATAATTATTGTTATTTACCACTTATGTTTCTGGTGCAGTGCCTTGAGGGCTCATTCATAAGCTGTGTCCTTATTAGATCATTTGCAAATGCAGATTCCAAATATGTTCCTTGCACTCAGCGCTTTCCTTGATAAGACAACAGATAAAAGATGAAGGAACTTAAAGAGACAAAGTGACCCTCTGGGTTGGCACTGAGACATTGCTTTCAACACATCTGGAGCCTAGGTATTGTCATGCTTCCACAGAATGCAACTGAGAATGGTACCCAAAGTTCAGCATTTCATCTTGATTTTGGCTTTCTCTATGTCTTCAGGTGCCGAGGGTGCCACTGCCAGTGACTCCTTTATAATAGACACAAGCATGGCAATTCAGAAGACACAGATCATGTAACATTGCTCCCAACCAGTAGTTGAATGTGTGTGTTGAAATAAAACTGTAGCTCCTGCATACCTGGGGCTCCCAGGATGTATTCAGGCCATGCCTAAGATGATGAAACTCATGTACAGCAGTGTTAATATAAGCAATGTGTTTCTACTTTTGGCCTTATAAATAAGCAATCTGATTTACAAAGTACCACATCCTGAAACCCAAACATCCTGAGTAGCAAACTTTATATTTGATGTCCCAGCTGTGAACAGCCACACAGGGGGCCACGTCCCTGTATACCCTCTGGAAAGTCAACTGAATAACTATCCAGAAAGTCCCACAAGTGGAAGGGATAGAGAACAGGTTAGGGTGAAATGAGGGAGCAGGCATATTTTCAAGTAATAAATAGAGTGGAGAACGCAAGAAAAGTGAGTTTGATGAAAAAGGAGAGCAGACTACTTTCTCCAGCTCCCCTGATCCTCCCAACCATCTGGAATCAATCATTTGTCTCTATATGGCCTTGTAACATTAAGGAGAACATGAGCACTGGTTGGATGCTTGTGAGATGCTTTGTAATCCCAAGACAAAAGCTATCAAATAACAGCAGCATACTTTTTGTTTAAAATGTTTTCATTCTGAATCATAGCACCACTGCAAAAAGATCTTGCATTCCTCCATCCCTATCACCCAAGGCTGTCTTCTTCCCACAAATTGTTTTGCAAGTTAGCTTGGAAGATTAATATTTTAAGGGCAGCTAATGCTGCTAATTGAACAGAGAAAGAGATATGTCAGCCTTTGTTTTCCACGGGACTCACTTCAGAAGCATGAATGATAAATGCACCCCAAGAGATTATCATAAGCATCACTCCAAATAAATTTTTCAGACAATGGAGTGCATGGCCAATAACGTGCAGTGAGATGCAGAAAACACACTCAGTACTCAGCTATTTCCTAAACATATGAATATGTATTTTTGTCCTGTTGAAATGAACTGATACAGTTTAGATGAGGAGGACCAAGACCAGATAAAGGAAACATGAAGGAAGCTCAAAACCAGGAGAGATACTGAGTTAGCAATCACACGTAGCCTGTGCACTCCCTGTGGAGCTCCACATTTAACAATTTGATAAGACCACACAGTCAATGTCTGCTGCAGCAGTTTTTGGCAGTGAAACCGAAGAGTGACCCTGTTATCAAAGAACAGCAGATACTTGTTGATGTGAGATGGAGAGTTTTAATTTTCAACAAAAAAAATAATCCACTGGAGCTGAAAAGTGTTGCAAACAGATAGCTGTTTTTTCTATCATGAGACACCAATGATTTAAGGTGACTTCTCAAATATAGTCCTCTTAATTTTTATAATTAATTTAGTATTTTGGGAGGTGTTTCTCTGAGTTGTGTTTCACCAGAGAGAAACAGTGTTCTAAGCCAAATGCCACATCTCCATCACACATGTATGAGGATCTCTGACGGTTGGCAGGTTGTTACAGTGCAGCAGAGATCCAAATTCTGTCCTGAAACACCAGGAATTCTAGGCTGTCTGGGGTTTACCCTCTTCCTTGGTGCAAGAGAGTTCCTTGCTCCAGCTTTTGATAATTAATTGTTTGGTTTTGCTTCACATTACTCTGTCGTTTCTTTTCCCTGATTTTTGACATGGACATTTTCTTCAAAAATTATCTGTTAACAACTTTTCCATCAATCCTGCTCAAAGGTTCTCTGCATTGGGAAGCACAGAGCCTCTTTCCCAATTATGCTGCATTTCTTTGTAGACTCAGCTGAAGGAAAACATGTTAAATAAATGATTTGTTTCCAATTACTCAGTCAGCTCTCAAAACAAATATGCACACATGTCTTTACATAGAGACATAGCAGGCAGACCAAAATATTTGCTATTTTATGAGCTTATTGGAAAATAAAATAGGCAAATGTCTCTTCTGATTGTGAGCAGGTACATCATCACTCCTTGTGCATAACACAGAGGATGAAGGGGTTTTTTTCTGTATTGCAAGCCTATAAATATTACTCCATAAATGTTTTATTTATTTTGAAGATAAAAATGAAGGCACACGGTTGTTATATCTTTGCCTTCAGAACCATAATCCAATGCGGTGAAAAGATTCTTATGGTGATTTCCAACAGCTGTGTGATCCTCCTTCCTGGTAAGATCATGGCCATCATCTAAGTAGCAGAGGTGAAACTATGAGAGAAATGAGCACAAAAGAGAACATCCTGGAATATAAGCACAAATATATTTGCTCTTCATTTTGTTTTAAAGATGTTTCCTCATGTATTGGAAAACTAGTTCTGTTGTCTCCTTTTCCTACCTTAAGAACAGTTCTTTTGCATACTTTTGTTGGTTTGGTTTACTTTTGATGGTCTCAGAAGTGAGGTGCAAAGCAACATAGTCAGAACTCTAATGTTGAGGATTCAGCTGAACCTGGAAACATTCCCAATGGTCTGTCTGTAGTGGTCCTTTCCAGCTTTACCATTAATCCAGTGAATGCCTCATTAGCTGCATCTGCTGGCGTGAAATCAAGTTGCTTTGTTTACAGCCCTTCCTGGAACTGGTCCACCCAGGCAAAGCCATGGTTTGACTCATCCCTTGGAACCACAGCAGCAGATGGAGCATTTCACCTGTAAAGTATCCTGGATAACGATGTACTCATCCGCTCCCTCACAGTCAGATAAGGATATACCTTCACAAGGAAAAAGGTAAAATAGGAAGCTTATTACAGTGCACACAACCTTATGCTAACAACAGCACTGAATTTCCAGCCCTGCTGCTCTGTATCTGCTCATAATTGCAGATCTTAGCCATCCCTACCTGCTTTTCCTGTTTGTTGAGGAAAGGGATAGAAGAGGATTACAGGAATCTTGGATTTGCATTAGGTGAACTAACAATGAACTGAGGTAGGGACTTCAATCATCTCTGAACTATTCATATTTCCTCAATCTGCAAAATTGTACTGGAAATTGAAAACCACTGAGCTTGTCATTCGCTCTACAATGTCCACAAAAGTATTTCTGAAAACCCTCTCTGTGGATTTTTGTCTCTTTTTGTTCACATACTTTGCTTCAAAAGGCAAGGTTTTACTCCCATGTTGAGCCTCTGAAGTGTGAGAAATATAAACCAAAAGGTCCTGAAATTTCTTGTTCTTTTTCATCAAAGAAATTTCTAAGAAATTGTTTGATTCATACAACCTAGACTAAGCAACAAAATGAACTTTAAAAACATATAATAAAAAGGTACTTGCTATCTTCACAGACATCTTTGTTCCTGTTTGTGCAATCCTAGAATTTATGTAATTTAACAAGTCCCTTAAACTCATCATGCCTAAACTCATGCTTAAGCATTTTTTTTATGTGTTAATGAGAGCAGATTCAGCATTTTAACTAACTACTCTCTTAATACTGGGTTCAGCTTTGCAGATTTCCCAGAAGGCTGTCGGCCTCCTCCAACTAATTGACCTGGCTTCTGCTTCATGAAAATGGAAGAGCAATAAACAGGGAAACAATTTTTTTCTATGACAGAAAAGGCCATTGTTATCTAGCAATCCTTTCTCACTTGTCTGAGCAAAATCTGGCAACTGACTTCACAGGGACGTCCTTGGAAGTCTTCACCTTTAGAGACCTCAGCCTTGTCTTTGCTAAGTCCTGTCAGCCTCCCACATAACACGTGAGTGTTTCTTCTTGGTCCTTCCACTCAAAGAGAGGAGTTGAAAGCCCTAGGCAACACTTCTTATGCATATTATTTATGACACTACTGGACGTGGAATTTTATTTCACCGATTGAGATCAACTCCTAAGGCCTTACCACCAGGTGTCCCCGTCTAATGCCAAACAGCTCAGAAATGGTGCAAAACTATTTCATAATAAAAACTGGTATGACCACTGTCAAAGGACCTGCAAAATACATTTTACATCAGCAAGACTTTCAATTGATTCCCACTTGGTTCAAGCTTGGAGAAGCTCAAAAGAAGATGAATCACTTCTCACAGCCCTTCTTGAAAAGTTACAGCTGCCCTGGGTCCCAGAAATACTCCACCTGAGGTTTCTCCATCCTCTTGCTCATTAATGAAAGAAGTTGACTCACTTCACACCTATGAGTGCTGACATGGCAATAGGTGACAGGAGAGCTTCTCCTGCCTTCTACTGTATCCACTAATGGTCACTTCAGAAGAAGGTGAAGTGGGCTATTACAGGATAACCTGTCTGAGAGATATCTTCTCTCCCGTGTTTCACTGCTGACATTTCAGTACAAGCACTACATCTTGGCCTAATGCAGGGGTAAGTACTTTTTTACTGGGAAGGACAGGTACTTTAGCACAGGGAAGGTGACTAGAGCAATGATAGCTGGCAGTCCTGCAAGACACACTGGCGCTCACGAGCCCAGGTGGCAATGGCTGTGCTCAGGACAGGCTTCCCACCCTGTAGTGCTGCAGGCAGATCCAGCAGGTGAAGCCTCATCAGCTTATAAGGATTCAACACTGCTGCTCTTTTAATGCTTATAATGGAGAGGCAAACCTGCAGAGTTGGGAGATTTCTTTTTATTTTCTGTATGGGAAATTCAGGGAGGATGATACAAAAAGTCCTAGGCAGAGAATTCTCTTTCTGTCAAAGCCACCTCCTCCCTACACAAGGGAAACTCTTAAGGTTAAGTATTTCTCTTTGAGGAGTAATATCAAGGACAAATTTGCCTTGATCTGTCTAAATATATTAGCAAAAGTTTCTTCTGAGGACAAACCAAGCAGGAAAGATGATCCTGTGATTAAAATTCCAGCCTGAGACTCTGGATATATTGGTTTACTCCTTGCTCTTTATTCACTTTTTACACGATACTGAAAAGGCCATTTTAACTCTCTGTGAGTAAATTCACCGTCTGTAAAAGATGCATAACCATATTTCCTTTTCTCTGTTTTACATATTAGAATGTAAATTGTTAGGGTCATCTCCCAGTACTAAGGGGTATTTAGTCACTCCTGCAATATAAATACATAAGAGCATTAAAATAACACCATGAAAAAAAAATGTGCAAGAAATGCATAATGTCTCTCATTATCCAATATGACTGTAAGTCCACTGAGAATGAACCATTTGGTGGCTCCTGGCCTTCCTGGAATATTTGGTGGCTGCACCAACCTAAGGATTCAAGTGGGCCATCTGTGATGAGAGGACAACACTGCTGGTTTGTCAGGCTCCAGCAATGCTCTCACAGGTTGCAGGACAGGTCTGATGAACTGTCTGCACACATAGAGCTAAATGGAGTATTCATTTTGCCTATAAGGAACATAAATTTCAAAAGGACATGGTGTAAGACCAGGTATCAATCAGACACAAGTGCCAGATACCTGAGAAACTGTAATTTTCACTTTAGCCTGTTTTTTTTTTCTGAAACACTATGTATGTAGAAAACTTCTATGAGTGTATGTGTGCATACATATGTGTGTTTGTACACACTCGCATTTCCCCTTCTGCAAATAAACCACATACAAAAGAAAGCCTTGGGAAAATATGAATGAACTCTTGAAATCAAGGGTCAGAAATTTCTCGAAGTCAGCTGAGTTGGACACAAAGTTAGGAACAGAGCCAAAACCTCTGGGCACTCAGCAGAACTGTAATGATGATGCTTTCACTCATTTACTGGAGAACTCTCCTAGAATGACCCTGCACAAGAAAACACAAGACATTTCAGTATATATGATATATAAGAAAGTAGAAAAATCAAAATAAAGTAACCAAAAAAGAAATAATTCTTTATTATTAAACATGGAGAAGAGCATTATTCATAGCACTTCAGGTATCAAAATTAATTGGAAAAAAGATTTTACTCTATAAATGACTGAGAATTTCTCTGGACATAGACTCTGTGAAACCAAGTATGAAATGTTTGACAGCTGGTGGCAAAACCTTATTTGCTAATAAGATATGGCTTGAAAAACATCTTCCAGGGAAGGTTAACTTAAACAACAACAATACCACCATTAGGAAATATTTCCAGGTTATAGTTTGAGCTCTGTAATAGAGTAACAATACAGGAATAGCACAGGGTTGGTAAAAAAAAAAAAAAAAAGGCAATTCCAGGAAAATATCTGGCTTTTCACCACAGTTTGGAAAATACATGCTATAGAAATATATTGTTATGTAAATTTATGATAGCCTTGCCCCATGTATATGCTTAGGGCAAGGGACACACAAATAGCCTCCATCTTCCAGTTGATACATGATAAACTGCTGAAGTGCAATAAATTAATCATATGCATGAACCCTTTTTGACAAATGACCTCTCATAATTATTCCTTTTCCTAGGGAGACTTCAAGACTAGAAAGTGAATCATAAGGGAAAAAAAAGACCAGCAAACTATTCCTTCTAGTCCCAGACGTAAATTTTATATCCATGGTTATACTGCATGTAGAAAATTACATATTGCACTAATTAGCGGAAGCTAATTCACTCTCTCGGCCATCCACATGTGTGCAGCCACAGGTGTGCGACACGAGGTGTGCATTAAAGCACACTCTGCAATAACTACTGCTGCCTTTCAGCAGTGCCATTTACCCCCGCGATGGGAACGCGACTGGATCCGAGCCCCTGCGGGCGGAGGTCAGACCTTTCAAAGGCAACCTCGGACAACGGGGCACTCGCTCCTTCCCACGGCAGTGAGGAGCGAGCTCGCTTCTAAAGCCGAGCTGGAGCAGCTTCCCAGCGCCACCAGCAGAGCAATCATTTCAGCAGGAGCAGAGTACAGTTTGACCTCACTCCGTGCCGGAAGACCCAGACCCGTGCGTTGGGGTCCCTGCCGACGCCGGGTCAAGCAGCAGCCAAGAGCAGTCCTTTGCTGCAGCCGTTCTCATCCCCCCACACTGTGGGGCTGCCCCAATGCCAGCAGGGAGCTGCCGGCCAAGTCTCCCTGCCAGGGAGGGCTGAGAGCGAGAGATAAAGCAGTTCTTCAGCCGAAGCTGAAAGCAAGGAGAAGCATTTTCTCACCCAAGGCATGAGAAAGCTGTAAAACAGCAGGATATGTGTGGGATGGAAATGGGGCCTGACGGGTTCATATCATGAAAGCACCAAGCGTAATCCATTAAAAGATTTTGCTATTACTTAGAGCACTTGCAGTGTGAAGATACTGCAGGTTGGGAATCCTGGGTCTGACCATGCCACTGTAGCACAGGAGAGAGCCAGACCTGCTTCCCCGTCTGTCTGTCTGCATGTGACATAGGTCAGGACTCTGGCAGAATACACACACTGCATGTTCAGCATTCCTCTCCTCCCCTCCTCTCAGAAAGGAGGAAAAAACGAGAAAGGGAAATTTATTGGTCCATGAGGCCTTTTTAAACAGACGAGGCAATTACCTGAGTACATCTATTATATGCAGAGCTGCTCCAATCATCACAAAGCACGACTGCCAAACTATAATTAACTGCAAAGAAATACCACCCCCAAACACACAATCCTGCTTGAGTCACCTTAGTACAGGGACACTGAACAAACATTTCTATTGTCAGTCCCATTGTGCAATGTCCATGAGAGGGAGAGAGGCCAAGAGTGGGGGCTTCACCATGAAATATATATCCCTGACTCCTCAGTTCACCGTGTCAAAAATTCTTAGCACTGTATTTTTTTAGAAGTAGTCTGCTATGGAGAGTTACTAAACATACATCAGCAGCTCAACACAGCACTAACAGAAGTATGCAGCAATCAAGTAAATGGACCGAGCGAGAGCTGGAAGGGAGATAGTGTGGGAGAATTTCCAGTGAATTGCTGTGATCATAAAAAATGACAAATGGCCCAAAAGACTCAAGGTTCAGGAAAGACAGAGAAGCAGTGCAAACTCCAGGATGGGGGTTAAAAATGTGTTGGGGCTGCAGAGCTTGGGGCACAAACCTCTCTTCCTTCCCGTCTCCATGCAGGTGCTGGGCTAAGCGCAGGAATTTCTTGAGACCAGGTGCTATGTCGTGTTCCTGTCTCTTCACATCTGCCTGCAGGGGAAGAAGATGCATCAGTGGGAGCTAGACATTTCCTGAGGTCAGCAATTCCAACAGCACAGCAGTAGTGCTGCCATGGGAGCCCCAGCCCTTTCCCTTCCCATAGCTTTTGGGGTCCCTTCTGGTGATGGAAGGCATATCTGGAGTTGTAGCTGTCTCCTCCCATTTCTTCCCCAGGCCCCAAATACTGCAAAGACACACCCTGGAAGCACAGGATTCAATACCTGCTGAGAGAACAGTTCAGTCCCAGTAGTCTCTCAACAGACCACCACAACATTCAGCTCGATGTAGATCAGAAATAACAGAGCAGACTCTTGTCCTGTTTTTTCTCCCTTTCCGTTCTGTCCAGTTCATTTTTTACAGCTTCAGATTGACTTTAGTTTTTTGTGTCTCCATCATCTGTGTCTGGGGAAGGCGGGAATGCATTCCTGCTGCCCATAGTGAGAGAGTCCAGCTGGAACCCAGTCTGACCCAGTCCTCCCCCACTTCTTCTTTGAGGAACTGGTGCAAAGCCAAGGCCAACACCTAAGAGGGATGGCTAACAGGGTCTCAGCGTGCTCAAATGGGAACTTCACAGGACAATGCAGACACAGTGCCATTCACTAGCCTTGAGCCAAGGACCTCTGAGATCACAGAGAGTGTTTCCGGGGAGACAGAGGTTGTCTGGAAAGAAAATCATCTTCCTGCTCAGCCCTGCTCTACCCTTCTCATAGGCATCACATTTCCCCTGAACAGCAGAGGCTGTTCCAGGGCAGAGGCACACCAGAGCAGTGTGCACCACTGAAGATGGGCAACATAAGCAGATGTCTGCAAATACGGTCCCTACTCCTCCTCACCCAGCACCGGGACTTCTCCACAGCCAGCTCATCCCAGAGAAACCTTTGGAGTTTGTGGAACTGTTGCTGCCTAGAGAAAAAAGATAACCATAAAGCACTGGGTAGAGGTATCTAGTTAAATAAACACTGTCAGAGAAGTGCTCATACATCCACAGGCTCCATACGTTCACCATTCAGAGGCATTGGACTGAACAGGTTCTTACTGCTGTCATTACTCTAATGTCACTGTGCTTGGCACTTTTCAGGCCCTCTGCTATAAGTGATACTGGCCACCATTTAGTTTTGTTTCAAAATACTTGTACCTACAACAGGACAAGTCAGTTGCTATATGAAACTCATACTGTACTCCCAGAACAGCTATGTTACTTTCCTTTGCAGACAAGAGAGCAGTAGCAGCAAAGCCAGGTCACTACAGCTGGTTCCCTAAGTCATATCGAAGAATCCAGCAGCTGGGCAGAATTACAGCAGATCATAGCAGACAGAAACAGAAACATCTCATTTCTATCCCTCCACCCCCATGCAATTACACAGAGCTCAAAATCAATTTGTCCTGACTGCCACAAGCATGGGAGGAGAATCAGGAATCACATGGATATTTGTTATAGCACTGAAAGGGAAGAAAACATGCAGAGGGTAAAGCAATAGGGTTTGGGGTTTTTTTTTTTTTTGTCCAGCCCTAAACTTACTGGGATGTGAATTCAAGGAAACCTCTGGAGACACCCCAGTCCTGCAGTTGATTTTTCCCATCAAGCAGATTGCTAAGTTGCATTTGCACTACCTGTCCCACTTTTCATCTCCCTGTTTGAAGGAAAAGCAAAATCATACAGAAAATCAAGCACAGCCCAGATGCACTTAGAGGGGCTTTGAACAGTGAATCACATTGAAAGAAAACTTGAGGAAAAGAAGGACCTCATTTTACCCAGGGTACTAAGAAGGGACATACATCGCATTTACTTTCACAGTGACTTAACCTTCCCTCTGCCTTCCTCCTCACACCATATTTCACTCTCACTAACTAGGACACAACCATATATGCCTGTCCTAAAGCTACTGTAACATCATGTTTGTTGTAGGCCAAGGCAAGCTCTGTGTGAGCAAATTATCATATACACTACGCACTTATTTCTAGCAGAGATGTATGCTTAACCTCAAGGTATTGTCTGCAAGGACATCCAAGTCATCTGCCAAAGTGAGAAATTTCTCAAAAGTTAAGGTCACTGCCTTCAGTATTGGAAACCTGGATACTTTACCACTTCACACATTTCACAACCTTTCCTGTGGCTTAAGATTCAATCTCCAGGCCTCCAGCTCACAGCTAGGTGCACATACATTCATTTTGAGGGGGTCACTGGCAGAGAGACCACATTCCCACTGATTTGTGCAAGCCCTACCAACTTCCACTAACCTAAACTTAATTTACACCCCAGTCCTGCCCCACATCTTGCTTCATAGCTAGTCTGACAGCAGCCTGAGGGGCTGTTCTCAAAGTTCTGACTCGTGAAAGTCATAGTACAGTCTCGCAATTACTTTTCATTCAAATGAGAATGATTGGATTCAGGCTTGAAAGGAGAGGTAACTTGTAGCTCTCTCAGGAGGAAAAACTTCACATATGAGTCTGTGCACATGTACACACATGTACTCACACATGCAACAGACCAAATTTTGTCTATTCCACCCAAACCAGACAAACTTCAGGCAGTCCATCCCAGTGAAGTTTCTCCCTCTACCTTGCATGTGTTAACATAACACATCATAGTGTCCTATTTTCTCTTGCATTTTTAAAAGTGAGAGCTCTAGAGGAATTTAACGTCCCCATTTACCACACTTTTTATTGAACATAGAAATCAATAGCAAACTACTGGTCAATAAAGAGCTGCTTATGGAAGAGAAAAGCTTCTTGCAGGTGCTAAAAAGGAAAAAAAATAGAGAAATAATTAATATATGTTTGACAGTGGCTACCAGGCTGTAACTAATATCAGGAATGTATCATCTGTTAGGAGAAAGTTTTCATTTCACAGCTGCCTTGAAGACCTGGGGACATTTCTCTGGCTGTCTGCAAGAGCCAGGCATAGGTAGTTACTCTCTCAGATGGGTGTTTTAGCCAAGGAAGGAAAATTTTTTACATCTCCCTCCAAGCAGTTATTGCTTACACAGAATAGTTTCCTCCAGTTCCCAGCAAGACAAAAACCACTTTTACATTCCTGTGAAGCAGGACGGAGATCCTAATACCCTCATCATCATTATCATCATAATCAGCTGGCTATATCTATTATCTCATCAGGGTTTAGATCCTGCTCCCTCACTGAAACAGGTCTTCTAATTTTTACTGCATGACTTAAAAGAAGATGCTAACTGCAGCCTATTCCCTTATCAGTCTATCAAGTTCATTGATCTCAGTATTGTCCAGCAAAAAGGCTGACATAAGCCCAGCCCAATTCATCACAAAAATTATAATATTCTACCCCCATTGAACTGGACAGGACCCTTGTCACCACCAGCAGTGTGGCTACGATTCATGGGAATAATGCAACAGGGACAGGAAGAAAAATGTTACAGTAGATACTTTGTAAAATAATAAATAATAAAAGTGCCCATAAAGCCCAGCCCCCAAAGTGATGGAGAATTTAACATATCAACTGAAATTCACAAATGAACTACTAAAATTTTAGGAACTTCCCCTGTTCTCTCTGGTTTACAAATCCTGCAGTGAGGTGCTCTGGATAGTCAGGGTGCCAAGGTCACCTCTGCTCAACCTCCCTCTTGTGACCTTGGGATCCAAACGAGTCTGAACTCAGATGGACCAGGTGCTGTGCACAGTCTTTGATTAGACTGATTATAACACAGTTATTTCTTTTCCAGATGAAGATAGAAAGATGAAAGAAGGGGATTGCAGAAGGAAATAGTGAGTCTATGAGGCAGATTTCAAACCCTTTGCCTTGACAGCCAGGCTCTATCAGCGAGGTTTGTGAATATATTCCTGCTGTTATATCACTATACAAACAACTCAAATGGCTCTTCTACCTTCTTTTGCTCCATAAGCTTTTGTTTTCTCATTCAGTGCTATCACATTTTAGTTAGAAGTGATCACTGTACATTATTCCACTGTTCTGACCCCTCAGGTGCCTCAGTTATTAGATTATACAGCCCCATCCATGAAGGCAAGGATATCGATATTATCTGTACATCCATCCTGATGAACCACTAACCACCACAAGATCACCTTGAGGGAGGAGGCATTTCAGATGCCCAAGAAATGAAATTTGGAGAGGAAAAGGACAAAGCCAAAAAAAATTAAGAATAAAAATAGAGACATTTGCCTGCATGAGGTACAAGTCCATGGAATAATAGCCTTCAGCAAAGAATACCTCCTCCTGATGTGAAGTTGCTGCTGCTGTTGTTTTTATAGAAGTGACTATGAACAAAGGACTAAGCATTCAGGTAGGAGAAATAATTGAGCCTGTAATCAGTTATATGTCTCCAGATGGAGCCTCATTAGCATTTCAGGCAATATACATTAAAATTCTGACAAATTCATACCAAAGTCCAAACACGTAGAAAACATCCCAAGCACATCTGCAACCTGTAAGGATCTCTTTTAACCCTCACTGCTGCAGTATTTTAGTTAGAGGCAGAGAGGAGAATGCTCCAGCTCTGAACCCAATACATACACAGCAGCATTGTGAAAGCATCAGGATGTAAACAGACTGACATTTGGTATATTTAGTGTTTAATCTATATGTAAATTTCTTGAACATACTTCAATAAAAAATAATTCACAAAAATTTACGTTTATAACTTTGGGTGTGATTCTTTATGGCTTTAACTAATGGCCTCAGATCTGTACTGTTGTATTTTATAACACAGAGCTGATAGATTGTTTGAACAGGAGCAGAACTGAACATTTCCTTTTGTAAGTACAGAAGAGACCTGAGAGGTTTGTTAGATGAGTAACAGTGATAAGACACACAAGTCCTCTAGTGAGTTTAAAACTGTTATAAACTAGGCAGGAAAAATGTAAGAATAGCATGGACACCCAGTTTAACGTTTAAATCATGTGGCCTATTGAACCCTTCCAGTTTGTCTGCTTCATCTCCAGCACTTTATTAATATGAGGGTGCACAGTCTACTGCTTCAGGTATGTTACATGTGAAGAGTGGGTCATTATTCCAAGTGCCAGGACTGACTCCCACAGTGCTGTTGAGCTATAAATTCAAACCACTGAACATTTCCCACCTGCTACAAAGCATCATCAGGACTATACATTTGGAATTTTGATATCACATGACATAGGTGAAATGAGGTGTGACCTATAGAAACTTTAAATCTTTGTCCACACCAGCAGTGGCAAAATGTGAGCAGTCAAAAATAAGTCTCACTACGGATATAAGAGACACTCAGACCACGGCTTGGTCTCCCACAGAACTGCTTGTGTTTTGTGAGACTAATTCATCCTTTAGCTTTACCCAAAGTGCATGTGCTTCATGTAAAAAACGTCGTAGTGGGTGTCTGTCTAAGGACATCCCAGTGCACGAGATGTGTCAGCCTGGCTCACACACTCTTTTGCAGACGGGTGGAGTGACCAGCTGACTGTGCAGTAAACACCTACCAGCCTGCCCCAGTGCAATGGGGTGGAAAGAAGGTCCTATCTCCCTGACATCTCTGAGTAAGCTTCCCCATCTATGAGTGTATGAACTTACCCAAGGAGGTCCTTTCATGTTCAGGTGTATCTGTATGTGGGGAATGGACATACCTACGTAGCATGTGGCACATGCAGCATCTCAACCCTGCCATCCACTCCACACATATATGCAGCTGCCCCCATTACCCCGACTCCCATGGAGAAGAGATGCCACCACAGCATGGAGAAGATGGTGCCAGTCTCTTTAAGTCATGATGCTGACTAATTTGGAGCACTCAGGTTGCCTTCCCAGACCATGACCCAACTCAGTATCAGCACACACGGCTTCCCTCTCTGTCCCCCAGCCTACTTGTCTTTAGAACAGGCACATGTAGCAGGATGGATGCTCCAGCCAGATCCCCAAGTTGAAGAATCAGTGATTAGGACTTTGGAGACCTCTGTGTATATCACCTACCCCACAGTTCAAACACAGAATGCAGTTACTGGAAGATTTGCAGAAAGTGAAATACCAAACTATCATGGAGATCCACAGCATTGTCGCAAGGGAATTCTTACCAAACCAGTGTCAGATCAAGAGCACTCCAAAAGCCACATTCAGCACTGTCAGCAGGAGCAGAGACCTCCAGAGGATCTGGCTAGACTGAGTATAAAAAAACAAATTTACATCATAGCCATCCTATTACGGCCAGAAAAGGGCCTTAAAGAAAGATACAGGTCACTACCTCCTGTAGTTCCTCCTACAATGAGAACAACAACTCTCCAAGACAGACAGCCTTGACTGAAAGTCTTCAGGCAACGGACAGTCATCATTCCATTAATTCTCACAATTTCTCATTGACATGGCAGTGACACAGTAGTTTCATGCAAGCTGAGAAGCAGCATTTTCAAAGGAAATGCTCATGCATATAGAAGAAATGAATCACAAATGCTCATACTTAATATCCACTTAAATCTCTCACAGTAACATGGAGGGTATAAACAAGAGACCCAATAATTTTCAGATCTTTATCTAGATGCAAAAATGTTCTTTTTAATTTTAAATCCTGTATAATGTAGGAAATGCTAAAACATGTACTTTTGCATATCACTAAGCAATTCATATGGAGATGGTTTAATTGCCTAGTTCAGTAGGAGACACATTAGTTGGCTGAATGTAATTTTCAGAATATTTTATTCATATCATGTTTGTAGAAAGATTGGGGGGAAAGGCTTATATGCACTTTGATGGCTTTCTGTTTAGAAAAGTAGGAATATTTACATGCCATATATGTTTTAAAATGTACCAGTTAGTCATATTGAATTAGGAAAATTTAAATACAGTTTCAGGACAAAACTCAGGAGGTAAGTTAAGAGCAAATCTGTTGCAAGCAAAGTCAACAAAAATATTCATTAAAAACTTTGGCTGCTCAGAGTAAATGGTTCTCTTAGAAGGCTCTCAAACACTTAAAGGGGAAGAAAATGCACAATGAAGACATCTAATTAACCTTAACTTTGACCCCCACAGCAATAGTATTCACATATCTTGCAATCATTATTTCTTCTCTACCTGATATGCACCTCTGAGAACACACTTTTTCATTACCTTCTCATCACACGGATCTTTCTGTGCTTTTCTAAATTTCTCCAAAATAAGCATAAGGGACACTTAATGAAATAACAGATGGAATCATAGGCAATGGAATGAGATTAAAGATAAGCATAGATGGAGATCATCTCTTCTGCTGGGAAGGGAAAATCTTCAAGATATGAGAAGACGACCTGTAGTAATGCAAATGCAGCTGTTCATCTCCCCTGACTGTATCACAACAGGAGATCGATGAACAGAGAGGAAGAGCTGTAGGAGAGACGATCTTTTTTTAACTCATATGATTCTGGGGATGGGGAAGGCTGCCAAACCACTCTCTCACCTTGATTCCCTGTTTGTAAGAAATAATAACCAGAGGTCTCCCATGGACACCAAAGGAGCAAGCCCTATGGAGGTGAGATCAAGAATTGGGTGAAAGAAACTGGTTCAGGCTTTCTCAGAAAACTTCCCAGGTTTCTGCTAATGCTCCTTGAAATCCCCCCTCCCTCAGCAGTGTAACCATGATTAGAACCTCAGACTGGGAATTGTGAGAGATTTGTTCTCTAAAAGCTTTTCAACTCACCTTCCAAATGCACAGGTAATTCACACATGATTATAAAGAACACCTTAAAAATACTATTTGGAAAAATAAAAAGACTGGGGATTTCAAAGAGGTGAATAAGAAATGCCTGATTTGCACACAAAATTTCTTAGTGTTCACAGGTGTCTATGAGGACACACAGGTTTAATGGAAAGGGAAAGGAACCCCACAAAGTAGAAAAATTCATGCTATGGAAGGCGATAAAAGGAAAGTGTCATTTCCTTGCCCCACAAAGGATACTCACAAAAGAAGCCAGACAGGTTTTTAAAAGGCAGGTTTACTAAAGGTTGACAAGCATTAAGCCTTCAGCAGCACTGGATGAAGAGCAAAAAAACACAACTAAAAGATGTATTTTGAAATCATTTGGAGATGAAAAGAACTATCTCTTCTGCACAATTAGCAAACAGACTCCCTAAAATATCACAGTTATGGGAAATAGTGCCATAAAAAGAATGCAGACCATGTAGAAGAGTAAAATTTAGTTTAACATTGGTTATTTTTCCTTGGCTCGCAAGGGCAGTATACTTTAACTGTACCAAGTAGTAACAGTGAATCTAATCCAAAAATCCACTTAAATCAATGAAGAGACTGCCATTGGCTTTATCAGACTATAAATCCAGCCCCAAAGAAGATAAGTGCAATGTGTGTCATTGATAAACAATGGAACTGAGGAGGGCTATTTTCCAGCCATAACCAGTTCCTCTGAGTTCAGACAAGTGCAGCTCATGGCTGAAAACAACACCCTCTGAAGCACAATCTCTGCCGGGGGAGCACACAGACCTGTCAAACAGCACAGTACAGCAGCATAACCTGCTTTAAAAAGGAAAGAAGCTCGAGCACTCACACATGGGCAAAGAGCACGTACCATACTCTAGGGAATCTGGCTGATCCCCTAGCCCATGGTTGCCCAAAGATGTATATATATTTTTAACATCCGGAAGTTTCGGAACAAACATCCTTGTGTAGCCCCTCTCAGGCTGCCCAGGACCTGGAATTCAGTCTCAGGAGAGATTATATGGTTCCTTCACCAGACTCACTCCCTCGGAAGATGCTAAGATGAAGTCAGCTTAAATGAATCTGGACAGTATGGATTGATGGGACAAGGTCAGCTGCATGAGGTTCAACTACATAAAGTGCTTTGGGTCACAACAACCCTATGAAGCATTACAGGCTTGGGGCAGAATGATGGGAAAGAATCCCAGTGAAGAAGGACCTGGCGGTGCTGGTTGACAGCAACTGAACATGAGCCAGCACGTGCCCAGGCAGTCAAAAAGGCCAGCGCTATCCTGGCTTGTATCACAAACGGTGTGGCCATCAGGACCAGGGTAGTGATTGTCCCTATGTATTCAGCACTGATGAAGCTGCATCTCAAAATCTAAGTTCAATTTTGGGCCTCTCACAACAAAAAAGGCTTGGAGGTTCTGGTGCAAGTGCAGAGAAGGACAATGGACCTTATGAGGGGTCTGGAGCACAAGTTCTATGAAGAGCATCTGAGGGAACTGAGGTTCTATACCCTGGAGAAAAGGTAGCTGAGAGGGGACCTTATCACTCTCTATAACTACCTGAAAAGAGGTTGTAGCCAGGTGGGGGTTAGCCTCTTCTCCCAGGTAACAGGCAATAGGACAAGAGTAAATACTCTCAAGTTGCACCATGGTGGGTTTAGATTGGCTATTAGGAAAAAACTCTTCACCTAAAGACTTGTCCAGCATAAGAAAAGGCTACCCATGGAAGTGATGGAGTCATCATTCCACAGAGGTATTTAAAAGATGTGTAGATGTATCACTTAGGGTTGTGGTTTAGTGATGGCCTTGGCACCACTAAACCAGGTCCTTGGTGCCAACCTGAGGGCAATGGCCTTTTGCACCCCTCTACAAAGCAAAATATCTGAACTCATTACTTGGTGGAGCAGACAGCCTCTGCTATATCATGCATTGTGTGGTCTGTCAAAATAAATGACTTTGAAAGATCTGGTAAAAGATACCAGGGGAGAAACAAGCAGATGGCTTAAAAGGGAATAGACAAACTCTTCATCAAAGTTCTGATTTATGCTCACATTGTCTTGGTTGTTTCCTTAGGCTTGACTTTTCAGAGGCTTGTATAGATAAACTGACCTGCCTGTAGGTGAACTTAGAAAGCACAGATAGTCCAGACCTTGTCTGTGAGTGCTGAAATATCACTGTTGTTATTTCAGAAGCAGAAACTAAGCCCTACATGTAGCTCCAAAACCCAGGTGTCAACTGTGCTTGCTAAGAGGGAGTCTAGTATCACATCACAGCAGTATGTTTGGTGCCTTTCTTTGAACAAGACAAGAAAAGGGTCAGGCAACACCCTTGGCCTAAATTAACACCTCCTGAACACTATCTATGTATCCTGGTTGTTAGACCAAAATCCAGAGACTCCAAGGGCTTTTTGATCAAACTGCAGAAGAACCTTTCTGGCAGCACATATCAATGGCTTTATGGTAAATATTCCTTCCCTGCCCTTTGAAATTCATCTGCTGCTGATAGTCCACCTATACAGTCATTGGAAAAAAGTGGAAACCTTTTGCTCTGCCAGCTCTTGCTTCAAGCCTAAGTGCTAGTTAAATGCAACTGTGAACTTTTGCCTTCTTGCATGCAATATTTTGCTATCCAAAGCAGGAAAAGCATGAGGGGGAAAAAAAAATAAAATCACCCTTCATCTGACAAGGAAATCAGCATCCAGCAGACTAATAACCCATTCCCTGCATCACATGCAGGGTGGTGTAATTAAAGCCATAAAATATTCAGAATTGATCTCTGCATTTGGAAGATACACTTGCAACATAACTAATGATGGCTGCTGCTGTGTGCCTGGGAGAGGAAATCTTCTCCCACCCGCAAAGGGCTGTTCTCCCTGGGAAGCCTGCTGGTCCCATCCTGACTCTCCCACTGGAGATGAAGGTCGTCTAACCCATGCAGCAAATACACTCTGTTCCTTCCCAGCCCCAGCTCAAGCAGTCACAGCTCACAGCTCCAAAATCTGAGCCAGGTTGTCCTTGTGCAAAACCTTCCCAGAGCTCAACCTTGGGAGCCCAGCAGCAGCGCTGTGCCGGTGTACTGCCCTCACCACCCCCTGCTAATTACTTGGCAGAGGCTGAACTCATCAGCAAAGCAAGGAGCACCCACACACCAGCAGATTAAGGAGATGGGTCCACAGATTTGCAGGGCTTGTGGAATTGGTCCCAGTTCCCAAGAGTGCACCCCATGGCACAGTGAAGTTTGCAAATCTACTCCCACCCCACCAGTATCAGGGCTGCTTTAAACTTCCCATCTGTGACTTCCCAAAGACAAAGAATGCCGCAGCCAAGGGCTTTGTTTTGATGGTCTTGGTTTTGGTTTATAAGTGTGAAAGTCTTCTCAAGTCTGTTATGTTCCCTTTAGAAGCAGAAGAAATTCCTTAATTTAGAAAGTTTTAAAAGAAGCATGAGCAGTCAAGACGAAAAACTTTTAAGCAGAGTTCATTGGCAGTACAGAAAATAGAAAGTATCTGATCTGCTTTAAGAAGATATCTTCAAATATCTCTGTATTACACTTTTGCTTCTCTGCTTTCTACCCCTATTTCAGCCACTGCAGTGACAGCTTTGCCAGGTCTCACCACACTTCAGAGCAGGGTTATGAAGCCAGTGCTATCCTTTCACAGACAAGTGCCTAGAAACACTTTAGTGAGAAATATCCAGGCTGATGACTTCTGCCTCATCACAGGAAGGAGAAGCCCTATAGGTAGGACCATCTCTGCTGCTCTAGAGCCACTGTAAAGCAGCAGTTATCCACCTATTGCATGGAATAAAACTCATCACTAAAACCCAGGACATCAGAGCCAGTAACCAAAACAGTTTGCTTTATAACCCAGTAGTTTCTCCCATTATATTTCATTCTGAGAACCAGAAGTGCTACTGCCAGGTGTAGCTAAGAGAGAAAATGCAGCCTAAGATCCACCCTGCAGCCACCTCTGAGCTAGAAGAAAACTATTCCCACAATTCAGCTAAAATATTTGTTTCCTGTATCTTTCAAGGGGAAAAAAAAAAAATCCGCCTTGTAGACAACATTGTATGACTCCTCTTGATTTACAGTTAAGAGTCTTTAGGAGATGTAAGAAATGATAATGACCTGCTTCGTAAATGTCTTGCTTCTGAAAGCCAAAAACAATCTGAATAAAAATTTCAGCGATCAATATTCTATCAACATTTTTTGCCAGTTAAGCCTGTAAGTTAGTGTACCTTAAAAAATGTGCCAGAGCAAAGGCTTCGTGGGCTCAGCCTAGGCTGTTTACCTGTGAAAAATAAAATCTGCTTCATTTTTATGTGATAACAATTATGTAACTTATTTTTGGAAGTAAATAATTCAGCATCGATGAGATACACAACACAAAATGGGCTGTGCCCGTGTTTTGCCTACTGATAAGGGACAGTTTTGCTGTCCCTCTGAATGCCTGCAGCACCAGCAGTAACCTCTGCAAGCATCTTGGGAGGGAAATAAAAAAGAACCCTTCCAGCAAAGCTAAATTCCACTGCCAGCTGACATTTGTTTCTTTTTGTCTATACATTTGTCTAATTAAGAAGATATAGTGCTGGTTTAATTTTCATATAAACTCTTAACTTCGATGGGGATGCATTCTGCAAACCAAACAAGGATTTATTAAGATAATAAAGCAAGCACTTCATAAAAATTTAAATGCCTGCTACAAGCCTCTTTTTCGTGGAACTAGGAGGCCAAACTGGGGGAAGGATCTGCAGTAGCAAACCATTTCAGCAAGCCCATGCATCAAGTCTGTATGTGCAGAGGTGGCTTCCCATACCTGAGGCCACTTGTTCCCTCCACACTCAGACTTCAGCAGGATTTTAGCTATGTGCCAGCTGTGCACCTTTTCAAGCACAGGGGTGCACTGGTTCAAATTAATGGATTCATTTACAAGGACCTCGGCTGGGGGGAAGGCATATTAGTTTCTCTTGCTTGTGCTGCATCGTCTGTTTATAACAACATAGTTAATCAAAGGAAGGGCAGATGAAGATCTTTTTTTGCCGGTGTGGCAGGAAAGATGTGAAGCTTTAATTGACCCCTCGAGAGACAAAGTGAAAAGCCTGTGGAATGAGTTGAATTTTTAACACAAGGGCATGTTTTCCTTTCAGTTCAGCTCTAGAGACTAAAAGAAAGGGTCGTGCTCCCAGCTCCTGGCTGCCCTGGATGCAGCTGCTGCACCACCACCTTACCTGAACCATTTCAGAAGCAATGTAGCTATTAATACTTCAGGGTAATGACTCACAATAATCCCTTAAACCCCATAATTGAAAAAAATGGCTACTGCTGACTAATGATTTTGAGGCTGGGGCATAATGAATTGACTTCTGCATAAGATGCCAGAGGATTTTAAAGTGATCAGTAGCTCTGTCTCATTTGTCTGGGCTTTGCAAACTCTTCCCAAAGGCAACATGCCCTGGATCAGCCCAGCAAAACAGTATCCAAGTTTTCTGAGACCAGGGCTGTGAGGGATCAGGGATGTTCCATGTTCTATGTCTTCCATGCCAATACATGGAGACACTCAGGTGCATTTAGCAGTCACAGCACTGCAGCAGGTTCCCAGCAGGGTGAGTGAAGTGGTTTGTTTTGGTTTTTTTTAAAGGGACTAAAAATTCCAAACTCAGCGTATGGGGAATGGGGAAGGATTTTCAGAAATACTCTAAATGCGATGAGAAGTTCCTGCAGAGAACTGGTCAAGTATGCCTGCTGTCCCATAGGCTTTTACCTGACAAACTGTTCCAGTTACCTCTATGAAACCAGGTTTTCCACCTTCCCCTTTAGTTCTGGGTAGGGAGAGAGACCAAGAACCTGTAAATATATGCCTCAGGTCAGTAGAGGACAAGCTTCCTACTCTCTCCTCCTCCTCCTCTGGCCATGCCCTACAGGAAGATTGCACAGAACTGAGGACAGGCAGGGATAAGTTGTTTGGCTAGAAGAGGAAAGATGTGCTCAGGGATAGTTTGTCATAGCAAGGCCTGATCGTGTTTGCCCTACATTAAGTGTGCTGCTACATCTGAAGAGATGGACAGCAGTTTCCAGGGGTTAAGCTTGCTGAGGACTGTGACAATTTGTTCCCTGTGCTGCATATGAGCTCTGCATCTCCTTTCTTTCCACTCTCTTGGCAAATCTGAAGTGCAGAAGCAGCATTTTCCTTAGTGGACCTGGAATTCAATAGGTGGGCACAAGTCCCAGCTGATAATTGATGTTTTAACACATGGAAATTCCTGAAGGAGACAAACCTATCGTTTTCACATTCTATAGTGAAGAATTCTTCTAGCCAAAAAAAGCAGATGGTCTGCTTGTAAATTGCTCAATCACCCCCAAGATGTGGATTCCTCTGTGAAAACATTGAAAAAAAATGGGGTTTTAGGTAGAGCAATAGCTCCTGTTACAGCTAGAAGCTATTACTTCTCTTTATAAAAATAATTTTACCCTTCACTCTATGCCATGGCAGCTCCAACACTAATATCATAAATAATGAACATCATAAACCATGTGGGAAGGAAATTCAAACAACACCATAGCTGCTGCTCATTTGACTTAAAATATCCTAGTTGGATTTTCTCTCTACTGTAACAAACATTATGTTTTTCCTCTTCTTCTCAAACAACTGTGACACAACCACACTGCAAGAAAGTTCCCTGCAAAGCCCCCAGCGTTATGCAGCCTCATTAGTAGCTTTGATTATTTATTTGGCACATCTCCAGCTTGCCTGAGTGGCTGTGAGACTGTCAGTCCTGTGCACTGACTCATATTGCTAGTGGTTAATACAGTCCAAGTGCCAAAGGCAAGCCAAAGGGCAAAGTCAAAATAGGTAGTGGCATCAGCTGGGGAAAGTAACCAACGCACGTAATGTCAGTGACCTCATGGCAACCCCACTGAGCTGGTTTTAGATGGAAGGCATTGAAAACGAAGACTACATCCCTAGGGATGCATTGATAACTTCATGGAAATGACCACAATCCTGCATTGTTCTTCTATGGGTTGTCTTTTTAATGATTGCTAATCTTGTTTGAGACAAGAAAAATTGCGGTTTACTTGAATGCTCTCAGTCTATAGGGAGTTTTCATTTCATTCTTCCCTTCCTTTCTCTGAAGCACCAGATGCTAGACAGGATTAGACAGTAGTTTGAACTAGAATGCAAAAAAATAGCCTTAAGAAACATTTGCCTTGCCTTAAAAATCCTCCTGGAACCAGACATCCAGATTCTGGTCCTCATTTGAACCAGCTATTTTTTCCTTCACTGCAGGAGTGTTAAGGAAGTTGACTGAAAGTCAGCAAAGTTGCCTTACATATAATGCCCCTGGGACTACTGCCCAGTGACCCATTGACCATCTCCAGCTTTTAGTGAGCAGGATAGAAACATACCTTCAGCTTTGTTTGGAAATGCCCCATTTTGACCTTTTATCATACACTAGAGGAAAAAACCAGCCCACTCCTCTCTTTATTTTGTGATAATAAGTTTTTTTAGAGGCATTTCCCCTGACATTTCAAATCAAACTGTCACCTAGAAATTCCTCATCACTAAGCCAAAATGTAAGTAAAGAATATTATTGCCAAAGGAAGCAACAGATGAATAAAAAATGACTTTATTTTTAACTTGTGCCTTAAAAGGCATAATGACCCTAGAGCTGTCCCACAGGAGTTACACTTTACCACCACTGGGTAAAGAGAGGTTTTTCTGATTTGTGAAGCCCAAATCATTCATATTCATGTCAAACACATAGAGTTCCTGTCAAAAAGGCTTTAATCAGACACAAAGCAGAATGTAGGTTACTCTTGCACCAATAGCTCCTGATACAGTGATCTACAAAATGTCATAGCAACCTGTCCTGCAATGGGCTGAATTTTCCTTGGGTTACATCGACAACTCAAATCATGTCTGGGAATGCAGGCCAGGGCAAGGAACCAGCCCCAGGGACTATCAGCACCCTCCTCTTCAATCAACTGAGTTCTTAACTCATCTTGTAAGAGGAGAAAAAAAGAAGGAAAAAAAAAGTGAAAAAAACAGGAGGAATTTGGACTGAAAATGTTCTTTCCACTGGAGTCAAGCAGTATGTGAAAGTTGGAGCATTATGCTCAGGAACCAACCATTGAGAAATCAAGTTCTCCACTCCTTCGGGTTTGCTGGGATGGGATTTGGTTCCAGATGCAACATTCTTCCTAGCTGTCAGTCTTGAAAGCACCCTTAAAGACTAGCTGGCTGTGCTGTGCCCTTCACAAAATATGAGCTTATAACAAGAGAGGCACATCTAGGCCAAACTGCACTCCTCCAGACCACTAAAGCTCATGAGGAATCAGCACAAGAAAACTGCACCCTGGAGGATCATGACCTGCACATTTCAGGAGTACTAGAAATGCTTGTGCTCCATGTACACATACAGCACATTGTTGCCGTGATGTGGCCTCAGATATAGAAGCCCAGATGTTCTCAAGACACAGAACATCCCATCACAAGTCACAGTGATATGGCTTCCATCATTTCTTCAAAAAGAACTCTGGGACTCCACTGCCCTACAGCAGGCAACTCCAAAAGCCAAGCAAAGCAGCTTTTCCCACATTGTGCTTCCCTGTGTTTCTTCCCAAGTCTGCCCTTCACACTGCAATCAGCCTTCAGACACCCTTCATCTCCCTGAGACTTGGATTCCCATCTCTACACACACAAACACCATGTACTCCTTGTACTTTGCCGGGGACAAGGAGAAAAGGGGTCATATCCCCATTCATGAAAAGCTGATTGGATTATTTCAACCTGCTCCCTTCAAAATGTACTGTTATGGACCAATAAATTGCACACCCAGAGGTGACATTCCCCAAATAAACGACTACTTAAGGATTAGTCACGCAGCTGTACCAAAGGCATATGGCTGGGCTTTGCAGGAAGGATTACTGCAGCACAGATGAATACAGATGACTCAGGCAGTCAGGGCCCAGACCCGTCCTTCCACTTCAGTTTTAGGTTTGCAGTTTGTCTACCTGTATTTGACATCTCCTAGGCACTCCTACAACACTGCATGTGATAATTATAGAAAAAAAAGGAATTCCTTTGCAAAGAGAAAGGAGTGACAAACTGGGGGAAAAAACCTTCTGTTTTTCTGTTCAACCTTCTGAACAGATCTTGATCAATGCACTCAAAATTCTTTCTGCTCCAACTGGCAGTTTCTGAAGGACAGCAGAAAGACAAGAAATTTCTGAAGCATTTTCAGTTGCAGAATTCATAGGGGTGCCCAGGGAACCCTTGGCACAGCCTGAGCATGTGGCTGTCAGACTGCACTGCAAGCACAGATGCCCCACAAACTCCTCTCCAAAGAGTCATTCTCAGAGCAGGCTGAGGCTGGGGAGTTCTCGATCTCCTTCAAACTCAGGAGCTGCACTTGCTCTGAGGAATAACCATTCTCTGCAAGGCCATAATCCAAATTTTAACCCTGATGGGGTGAAAAAAAATACTATGCTGACTTCATCAAAAGTTTCAAATCAACCCTATTATCTGTTACATTAATAATTGCAGCTTTTAGTGTGGTGAAACCCAGCAGTTTCTTAGGATGCAGCAAATGCCCTTTGATTGCTCTTCTTTTTTTCCTATTGCCAATTTAGGATAATGGTTGGACTCAATGATCTTAGAGATCTTTTACAGTTTTAATGATTCTATAATTCTATTTATTACTTCCAGGACATTGATGGGACGTTTCTTTCTCTTTTCGGAGGTGGAGGATGGAGATGGGGATGACACTGAGGCACCAGCATAGTAGAGACCAAACTCCTTCACTCACCTAATCCCACATGTAACCAGTTCCCATTTGTGTCTTAGCACTCACACAATCATGAATAAGACTATTACAGAAAAAAGTTTGGTATCAACAAGCCTTAGTTTTATCAAGACTCCTTTACCTTCGTGATTTCAGATACTCATCAGCAACGAAAAGCGTTGAACAAACCGTAGGTGACTAGAAAGACTTGATTATTCACTTCCGTTCATTCATTTTTTCCTTCGTCCGCGGCAGAGAGGGGGTGATGTGTGCGGGGCTCTGGGACACATCGCACCGCTGCCAAACTCCGCGCAGCTTTTCCCGACGGGCGCACAGGGGTTCTGTGCAATGACTACGAAGCCGAGGCGCGGGGGGCCCGGCAGCGCAGACCCTCCCTGCGCCCACGCCGGGCTCTCCCCGTCGAGCTGCGATGGGCACCCATGGCCGATCCGAGGGGTCCCTCTGCTGACGGGAAGGGGGAGATGGGGCTGCTCCTGCTCTTTCTTTACCGAGAGATGCCCGGTTTGGCTCCCGGAATGTCCTGCCTGGCGCCCGGCACCCTGCCCGGGGTGCCCTTATACCGCCGGCACAGCCCAGAAACAGCGGATTCAGTTTTGGGTCCCTCACTGCAGGAAGGGCACTGAAGTTATGGAGCATGTCCAGAAACAGACGATGAAGGGTCTAGAAAATGTGTCTTAGGAGGAGCAGCTGAAGGAGGTGAGGCTGTTTAACCTGAAGAAACGGAGGCACAAGGGACACCTTATTGCTCTCCACCTGAAATGAGTTTGAAGCCAGGTAAGGTGACAAGTGACAGGATGAGAGGAAAAGGCTTCAAATTGCACCAGGGGAGATTTAAATTGGCTATTTTGAAACTTTTCCTCACCAAAAAGTTGGTCAGCCACTGGAATGGGATGCCCAGGGAAGTGATGGAGGCACCATCCTTGAAGGTATTTAAAAGTGTAGATGTGGTGATTAGGGACGTAGTTTAGTGGTGGCCTTGGCAGTGAAGGGCTAATGGTTGGACCCAAAGATCTTAGAGGTCTTTTCCAACCTAAACAATTTTATGATTCTGTGTCTTAAGATAGGTTTTTTCATTGGTGGCCACTGATCTCATGATGGTGCACAGCCCACTGGGTGAGGCAGCAAAGCACCAGGACAGTGCTGATAACCACCCTGTCCAGGGCCATAGGATTACTTGCCCCTACTGCAGTGCAGTGGTAGTGTGGCCCCACAGCATCCTTCCCTCTCCTCACCTCAGAGCAGGGTGGGGATCAGCAGGTCACATCCCAAACATGAAACAAGGTACTGCCTGCACTCAGGTTTTCAGGCTGCCAAATAGTCTGAACTTTCATGAACAGGAAATACTATTCCTTCTCAGGCTTAAGAAAATGTATCTCTAGTGCCTCCCCTCATTGGGAACACAGCCACAAATCCCAAATTCGCCCTCCAGGAAGTATTTTGGGAAGAAAAGGCAAAACACAGGTAGCATGGATAAACTTAGTGCTGTTCAAAGAGGATGGACCAAAAGTGTTTTTCATGAGTTCAGCAGCTCATATCCAAAAAATTGACTTCAAATACTTTTCTCACAAATCACTTATAGCACATTCCCACTGATGTAGTCCAAAATAATGAAATCATCTTTAGAACACTATTTACATTCCAAGTGCCCCAAAGCACTGAATTGAAGGTATGACCAATTCACCATCTCTAATGACCTGTCAAACCTGGGGGAAGAAGGTAAGAAGCAAAAAGGCTTTTCTAACCCCACCCCCGGGGCTTAGGGGAGAGTGTAGCAATTCTGATAAGTGGAAAATAATGTGATGCTGGCCCCAGTCCTGCTTTCACACTCATTTAGCCAGGTGTGATGCTGTCAATAGCAGAGGCACTGCACTACTTCGACAGAGGTGTAATCTAGCAGAGGGTCATGTCTGCTTTTTTCCCTAAAGAGCCTTTAGAAAAAGCAATCTGTCAGACCTTCCTATTCAGGTCATTCCCAAGTCATGTTCTGCGATGCAGTCATAGAGAATAATGTAGAATGTTTTCACTTTAAAGTGTGATGATAAAAGAGTAACTGGTAGCCAGCAGGAAATTTTGAGGGGTGAGAGCCATCCTTCCAACTCCTCTGGGGGTCTGACATTAAATACTCCTCAGGCAAGTAAGTTACTAATTTATTAACTTGCTTCATTCACACTCCATGGTAGGAAGCAGAACTAAGTGTTAATCCAAGTTCCAAGTATTGCAGATTTCATGCCTTGTTTGGCATATTAGTTTTTATCAGCTCTCATAAGTAGCTGTTTTTCCTCTGAGAGCTCACCTTTAATGGAGGAAGAAGTCTGCTTCTTAGTCCTCCTCGTTGTAGAATACCCATGTTTGTAGCTACACCTTTTCTAAGGGCAGTGTGCCAGCTTTCTGCCAGTGCCATAAGGCAGCACAGGGTGTTCAGTAAACTAGTGAGGATGGTGGCTCAGAAAATTCTGAAGCATCTCTTCTACAGACCACACAAATGGAGCTGCTGAGTTTCAGCACTGTCACACTCTAGAAAAGCTTCATCTTAATATCCTGAGTGGTGCGAATGATCCCTTGTTCTCACTGACACCTGGACTCTCTAAGAGCTTACTCTTGCCACCTCCTGTGGGACTGGGGACTTTTCTCCATGGTAACTGTTTTCAGTACGTTCACAGCTAATGGGCAGCAGTGGCCTCGTGACCAAGGGTCTGAGTCTGCTGCAGAACACAGACATCTCTGCACATGAACAGGGTTTTTTGCAAAGGCACTTACACACTCCGTAAGCCATTTTTAGCCTAATGGTGAGGAGTTACAAGTGCCATCCAGCAAATGCTTTGCTCTTCTTATTACTTATCAGCAGAAGGTATTGCTTCAGTCTTAGAGTTCAGTTGTTCATTTAGTGCACTCATGCTTAGTACTTCCTCTGCCTGAAGAAAGTGCACTAAAAGGAAACATACTGCAATTTTTCCCTATATTACTTTCTTCTCATCAAAACTACACCCAGTACAGCTTATAACGACAGTCTTATTCCCCAGCAAGGCAATCCTCATACCCTTAGAGATGCACTTCCCTCCACAATTCTCATAGTTATTAATGAAACTCCACTTTCTTGACACTCATAAACACCAAGCACTTTGAAGCAGAGTGCCGTTGACCCATTGAAGCAAACAGACAAACTGCCTCTGATTCTGATGGGCTCAAATTAGGCTGCAAATTCAGCCCCGAGTAGCTCCATCTGCAATGGACTCAAGCTCTTTGCCTCATTTGCAGAGGGCAAAATAACTCCTTGAAAAATTTGAAAGTCTATATGTGAAATCAGTATTATGGACTGATACCAGGTGTTACCCAAGGATGTTTTAATTGTCTTTTGTCCCTTTTCATAACGCAGGCTGGAAAAGAAAAGCAAATTTGTTTCACAAGCACTGCCATGCCAAAGAAGAAAGAAATCTGGCATTTCAGAAACTGCCTGGCAGCTTTGGTTCTACCAAGAAGGGACTTCAACACAAAGATCAGTGTATTGCAGTGTATTGCACAAAGAAGCCATAAGCTCTTTTCTGCATCCAAATCTGGAACAAGCAAAACTTTTGATCCATATCCATTTGAGATTCACCAAAACTCTACCATTAGCTTGGCTGAGGTTCGAGTTGTGTGCAGGGACAATTTCCTAAAGAGTCATCTAGTTCTTTTCAAGGTCCAGCACAAAAGGATATGAGGTCTTTGTTTCTGCTTTGAGGATTTAAAATTTATTGTATAAATAACAGGAGTGAATTCCACTCCTGTAATTTCTAACTGCCAGGAGTTGGAGGACATGGCTGGAAGGGAGAAAAGCAGTGGCTGGATGTGTCTCTCCACCTGAAGAGCAGAGAGACCTCCCCATCCCCTGGCCCTGCCAGCCAGCTAATGAAACTCCATTTTGGCACCAATGTAAAGGTCAGACTTTCCAAAGTCACACCCTACTATGACTCCTGAAGGATGATTTTCCCACACATATGAAGAAAGAAAGTATGCCCAAAGCAAAATTAGGATATAAACATAAAAGTGTGAAGCTTAAGACTTAAGGTATCTTTATGATGTCTCAAACTCCATTAACAAGTTGATTTGTTTTCCAGAAGAGTTCCATCTTGTTTCATACTTAGGCAAAGGGTAGGGAAGGAGGTGTTCTCAGAATGTAACTTCAGGCTTCCTGGAGAAACTTCTCTCTTTTCTTCCCCATGGGAAACAAAGGCAGGTAAGGACTCCCACCTCTCTAGCACAGGTGGATAAATTAGTGCCCAGGTGCGCAGAGATGGCATTTTAACACAATATGTGAGCTTTGGACTTAAAACTCTAAAATTTGACCATGCCTAATTTGGGGGGCAGGTGGGGGTGTATACTCATCCTGCCCAGAAAAAGCAAACAAACTGCAAGTGCATCAGGACAATAGAGTAAGTACACCCATGGCAGACAAAATTAGTGGGGAGTACACAGTATTAATTCATTTCCTTACCCATGTGTGCCAGGATGCTGCCTTTAATTAAATTAGCATAAGCTATCTGCTTGAAGTTCTTATATAATACTATAGACTCGAGGTTTTATCCCAGCAAACTCATAAAATGTGAATGCATCCCAGGGTCGTTTTTTCATGTTTCTCTACACGTTCACAGTTTTTATTGTCTTAATGTTCCAGCTGGTCTTTGCCAGCTGGGACATGTGTGTTACACACCAAGTCAAGGTCTGAGAAGGGGAGGGCAAATCAATACCAGGGCTTCTTTATTGCAGTTTGGTGGGGGCTCCCAGGGAGATGGAGGAGACTTGTGGTTGTCAGCTTCCCAAAAGTCATCCTGAGCCTGGGGAACAGGTGGTAATGGAGCAATTTGTGCTGGGCTTGAACCCACTTCAGGAGGGCTGAGCTCACAGAGGTCCCTTGACTGTTCTCCAGCAAAAGTGGAGGGCTGTGGAATGGCTCCTTTCCTTGGACTGTGTCTTCTCTTTTAAAAGCACTTTCACATTGTCAAGTGCTTTGAAAATGTCACAGATAGCTGAGAGTCATATTCAATATGCAATGTACACAGCAGGATTAGGTCACTCTGCCTTCCTTGTACAAGAAGCTCCCCTTTGGTATGATTTGTTTCAGACCTCTTGTGCAAGAAGTCTGTGGACCACAGTGTCCCACCTGGCCAGGCTTATGCCCAACTCACTGACCACTACCATCTGTAAATCTCCCTCCTTGCTGGCTTTCTGGCTCCCAAGTAACTGAGAGCCAAACTAAATCCCATCCTGAATCCCCTGTTGGTATCAGCACTTTTGCTTCAGACTGTGCTCTCTCTCTGTGCAGAAGGTGTGCTCTGAGGGGGTGAACCCAGGGGAACCAAAGACCTGAACTGCGGTTCTGCAACACGTGATTTGTTGCTTCCATACAGCCTTCACATTTGCATGTTCCTGAATTAATCACTTCAAATTAATGCTTGCTGGTTTTCTGATCTTAGTAAATGCACTGAATGCAAAACAGTGTCATCCTATTTCTAGCTCTACAGCAGATTAGAACTAAATTTGCTGATGTTTTGAAAACCATGAATCTGAGGCACAATTTGTAATGCTGGAAGACTATTATTAATGGTGGCATGACTTGTATTAAAAATTCAATGTTTATGAAATGACTTTTAAATGCTTGGGCATAGCAGCATAAAGCTCAGTTGCTTTGTTTGTTAAAAGTAATGGGAACCTGCTCTACTGCAGGGTCTTTGAGGTTAGTTGTGCCTCTGCTGCTTATCTGGGGCCATTGCATGTCTCCTCAGCTGGAGCTTTTATGGTTTTTTACAGTTCTTCTACCCTATGTTGGGAACATTTTTCTCCTGCTGTAGGTATAACTGTGTCCTGATATTTCAGCCTACAAAGACTATCTGAGCTGTGATCATGTGATACCCCTCTGTTCACAGAGAACTGGATAAATTGAGCTAAAATACCTTCTAGACAGGCTGTGCTACTATTTGCACTTCTCTTGCAGAAAACCTTCATGCTTTTTCAGGAGCTTTCCCATGTATCCAGGACTTGCACAACAACCAGCATTCACACATCTTGCTAGATTAATTTCCTATCTTCAGGCTCAAGAGAAAAAGCAGGCGTCCCAGTTGTTCTCTAGATGGGTGATCCCTACCCTGGAGCCCATCTTCCATCCCAGAATGGGAATAGCAGAACGTTGTGGGCTACATTGATATGACTGGGGGTGCTACTGGATAAGGCTGCTCCTTGGCGACCACCCACATTTTGACAGTGCTAACACCCATTGCCAGAGTGCTGGATTCACATTATCTCCATCTTTGGTTTAATGGGCCAGATGGACACTATGCCATCGTCCCTGAGACAGCAGCAGAGAGTGCAGAGTGCTCAGCTGATAATTAAAGCAAGATCCATGTAATTTTACAGCTCTGCCTGGTAGGATTCAAGATTTATTTTTACTGAGAGCTGATAGGTAAAAGCAACATTAATTTATGGTTGTCAGCTTTCACTGCCAGTTACCATTCCCACTCTCCACACCTGTCTCGGGGCCCACAGTGCCCCCTCTTTAATGATGGCACCTCCCTGGTGCTCAGCTGGAGTTGCTTGCAGAATCTAAAGATGGTAAGAAATTACAGCCAGTGCTGCAGGAGCAAGAAGCAGCATGCAAAAAAAGCTGTCTCTATCAATATTTCACAATGAAAAATTGAGCCCCACTGATCCTCCTTGTAGCTATGCTAAGCCTTTAATATAAAATTGGATTTCAGCTTTTGGTGGGAAGACCCTGAGAAGAAGGGTGAGGGAGCTGGGTATCTCTCCATCAGACTGCTCACATTATCATAATGCTTTCAGGGGAGCTTTTTGCAGGATGCTACGTTTCAACCTGGCTTCATAAGGGCTGGTTACCCCAAAATAGCCACAACCTTATGTATTGCTTCCTGCCCAGGAAGAGGCTTGTGTTGCTGAATTGCTGCTTGTTGTGGGGCAAACATTTGATGTTCACCTTATGTTGTTACAGAAACACCCAACTTTTCTTCTGTGATAATAACAAAAAGTATCTTTAAACAGTGCACATGTGAAAAGGGACTGTTTTTTAAGCCATGCCCCAGATACCTGTCACCTCCACTTTGGAACAGAAGCAAGGCAAACTGCACGAGACATCTCTATGCCATCCCCTCACTGAGAGCTATGCAGGTGCTGGTACCGACGGCCTCCATCAAAGGAAATGTAGAACCATCAATGCCCAGGGTTATTTGCTTTGCCAAGAAGAAACATTTGGCCTTATTCCCCTGTGGGAAACCCAAAGAGTAGCAGCACCTGATGTCTCTGCTCCAGGTGGTGAGCCCTTTTAAACTGCCTTGCCATAACCCAGAGAAGAGGTTAGACAAAACAAAAGACAAAACAAAAAATATTGCTGTTGCTCAGCTCTGGGCAGCTGGGGTGGAATGCAGTCTTCTCATTGGCCTCTACTGACACACAGTGCTGCCTGCCCACAGGTGCCACAGCAGGTCTCAGCATCAGCAGTGATGCCCAAAAATCTGCCAGCCAGAAGCATGCTGCATCATGCTGTTCACCTGGATCAGCATTTCTCACCCAACTTTATTAAAAAATGATCAGTTCAGAGCTGCCCAGTTCCACCAGTCCGGATTTGAAACGCTTTTTAAATCTAAACAGTTTAGGACTTTGTAAATGGTGTGATCCCTTCAGAAGTGGTAACTCAGCATTGAGGAGTTGGTGTAGGTCTGCAGTGAGAAGCATTCCCTGAAGCCAAGGAGAAGATTGCACATCACTCCAGACTCTTGTCACTTGAAGACAGTTTTATTTATTCCACCCAGCAGTAAACATGTGCCTGGGATGGCTGAGAAAGAAGCCTTATCTCTTTGTCAAGACAGTGGAGAAGTCCAGAACCCCAAAAGGACACTTCAGCTCACAAGTTTGCTACATCATTTCTGGGGTTACCTGTGTCACCACTGACTGCAGAAAGCAAACACAAAGTGTTAGCCTTGTTTGATGCCTCCACATTTGGGTGTATCTTAGCTGCTACTCCTGTATCTCAGAAATAGTGCATTCACTACAGCAGTTTTCAGCAAAATGTTTGACTTCAAGGGGGTATTTTTATGCTTTCGTGTTTCTTATCTGAAAAGTTCAACTTTTTCAAAATTCAGCCTGCAGAGGAGATTAGGGCCAGGTTTCATCAGGCTTATGTCAAAAAATATTTTAACACAGGTTCAAAAACTGTCAGACTGCCTTGTTCCAACAAGTTCTAAATAGCAAACTTCTAGCTCATATTTTTTCTTTTGCTTTAAAAACTAATCCAATCTTTAAAGTTTAATTAGAATAGCCAGTATTTACAAAACATCTTCTATAACAATAAAAACTAAAATGTTTGATGGATATGACTCTTTTAGCTCAATAATTTTTCCATGCTTTAGTAAGTGAAACTTTTCATGGTCTTATCATCTCATCCCAGAACAGAATAACTGCAAAATATTTTCAAAAGGTAGAAAAAAAAGGAAAATTTTCTGTTGTCCCTTGTTTTGACCAACTCTGAAATTGCAGAGACTGCTGCCATGCTGAGTTCCCACTGGCATTTAGGTTCCTGAAGGGAGAAAGGGAATGCTAATTTCTTGATTGGCTTTACTTAATTAAATAAAAAGATTATTTGGGCAAATAAAGTGGATTTCTCCCCAGACTGTGCCCTGATCAAAAACCTGTGACCTGATTACCCTCATTTGAGCTAACTGACTGTCAGGCTTTGTGACCCAGCAGGAAGATGGGCTGTTAACAAGACAGGTATTTACAGCGCAGATGTCAATGATTTGGAGCATTTAATCACAGCTTCCTTCAATTTGTCCACAGCTCAGACAAACGAGCTGCCTGTGCCAAAGGTCATGAATGTGTATGGAACTGGTCTGGGTCTATGTAACATCTTAGATATCTCCTCATTCTTGTATTAAGAAAGCAATAATGGAGCTAATCTCTAACCAAGCATTGGGTTAGTGCATCTCTAGCCAAGGCCAGATCCTGTCTGTCTACTGAAGCTCAGCAGCCCTGGGTGGGGATGGAGAATATTTGCTCTTTCTGAATAATAGCATGTATTTTGCTTGCAAAAGGCCTCTTAGATGTGAAATTTCAGAAATATTATGAAAAGGTCTTTTCTAAGTGCCCGGAAACAGTGCACAAGTTAATTCTGTAGCACTGAGATGATAAAAGCATACCCTGAAGGAATGAATAATTGAAGCCCAGCCCTAAATATTAATAGAATACGAGAAGAAGACACTTGGCTCAACTTTGCACTTACAGAGCTGCCTGTTTGGATTTGAAGTGGAGATATCCTCACAACCATTCCAAGCTCCTTAAATCCCTTCCTAGAATACTGTGGTGCTCCAAACTAATGCTACCTTTGTCTGAAATTCCCCAGCTTATTTCGTATTCATTCCTCAAGAGGAATGTGGTCGTGTTTACTGGAAGATGTGCTTCAAATGCAAATGGAAGTAAAGGACAATCTCTGAGTCCCCAGTCACTACAGAGAGGAGAGCAGCACTTGTGCAGGAGAGAGGATGGACAGGGGGCAGCAAGTGGGGATTTGCTCCAGCTCCAGAAATGCCCAGCCAGGGATGCTTGAGAAGATGCTGGGTTGATGGGGGGATATCAAAGGCACACAGTAGACCCCCTTCCAGTGGTTAATGCTGTTTTGGGAGATGTCTCAAACATGCTGGCCTCAGACTGTTTTTTAAGTGAGGTCAGTCCAATGTAGCTTTGTGCATGGTAGTCACAGGTTCTGACTGCTGCAAGAAAGGGCTCGCAGCCAACAACACACACAGGAGGCCACCAAGAAAATGCTGCTCTGACACCAGAAGCCAGAACAAGCCATTGGCAGGTACATGAAATATGGATGGACTTGGATTTTTTTTTAATTCAGATGCCAGTAGAGCATGGAGATTGCTCTGCAGACAGTGAGTCATGGTAGTGGGGCAACACTGTGCTCCAGAAGGACATGCTTCCAGGAGCATGGCAGTGGGCAGCCCCAACAAACCAACTTCCCTGGAAACTTCACCAGCTCTCAGGCCAGTTAAATATAAGCAATTTAAATAAAATGGGGGGGGAAGAGTTTCTCTCTGTCTGTAGATATGTCTTAGGCTGTGGTCTGCTGGCATTAAAATAGCCTTAATTACCTTCTGACTGTAAATCAGAAGGATTTTAGGCATCAGAGCAGTCATGCTCTCTCACCACCTTGCACAAGGCACTACTGAGAGGAAACTCCCATCCCTGTAGCTTATGATGAAACAGGGGGAAAGTCCTGAAAGGTGGTGTGACATGGTGATGGGACAGCCAGAGAACAGGCAGGATAACTTGGCACATGCCTTCCAAATGCCCCCTGTGAGATCAAACCAGCTGTCCAGGCTGTATGTGCCAAACCAATACAGCCCACTATCGGTGTGGAGCTGCCCTGAGGCCACCAGCCCCCTCCTCCTTCTGTGGCAACACAGAGGAACCATAAGAAATAGGAGGCATTTTAAGGGGTCAGGCAGCACTACAGTTCTGTTTCTTCCCCATGTTCATCCTCATCAGACAGACATCGCTCCACTGCCTCGCGGAAGCAAACACGTCCGTGGGCATCTACCACATCCCAAATTTAGAACAATTTTTAACAAGCTGGAAGCAGCAAAATAAACAACGCTTGATCTGCAAGCTCCCAGCTCTTGACAGCGTCCCCAGAGGTGGTGGAAAGCCGAGGAGATAGCTCCTTGCTTTAATTGGTACATTAAAATTCTTCCAGGCCACTACACAACTGTTAATAGGCAACTTAATTAAGCACTAACACAGTTCATATTTTGACCCTCCAGAGGCTCTTGTTTCTTTTTTTTTTCTTATTACATCCATAACCATGGGGAGTTTTGTCCTAATCATGTAAAACAAGCTGAGAGCAGTGACACCATGCAAGTTATTTAACTTCCAATCTCCAGACACCATTGCCAGATGTCCAGTACTGCAGTTTCTTCTCCAGAAAAGGGCCAGAGGATTTCAGGAAAATGTATTAATTGCTACAAATCAACAAAAATAAACGTCAATAATCCTTTGCACCAATAGCCAAATCACCCCCTCTGAGTGCAAAAAGGAGATGGTGTTGGGCAAAGACAGGTCCTCTCCAGGTATCCAGACAGTAAACAGATGTTTTTGACAGAATTCTGCCTGAATGACTAGGGAGCCTTGTTCAGCATACCACACACACCTTCCAAAATGCTCACACCACCCCAAGGGGAGCCCTCAGGAAGAGAAGGGGCAAAAGAAAAAGGATGGCACCTCTGGATCCGCAGGGAAGCTTTAGTATTTGGCTGCTCCAACCACCTGGCTCTCACTGTCACTATTTGCTGAAGGGAACACAGGAACAAGCATCAGTGCCCCACAGCACACCCCAGCCCTTCATCATTGCCGGGCAGCTAATTCACTGTGTGCAGGCTGGTTTGATGGATTGGCTGAGGAGGCTCTCAGCCGCAGAGTGTCCTCAGAAGTTTTCTTTTTCTTTCTAAGGCTGGGCTGGGTTAAATCAAAACTTGCTCTGAGAGCTGTCATGGAAAGTGACCAGTTTAATAGTCACCGAAACAATAGTGGGGTTTTCATTATTGGTGAGTTATGAGCCATCTAAATTAAAAAACAATTGTATTTTACTGCTACCAGGCAGCTTAAGGCAAACACCCACAGACTGAGGAAGGAGAAGCCAAGGAGTCGCCTAGCTTATGGAGGGAAGGAGCACTTGTTGCTGGTGATAAATGAATATGAATCCCTCTGCTCAAGGAGAAATGGTCTATTTGCCTCAAAAACCTTGTACACCAACAGGCACACTTTCCAATGTATGCATCATGATTTGTGATGGAATGGCAAAGCAGACGTGGCTTTTCCTTCACTGCAAAATAGGTTATGTCTCCTGCTGTAACATTTTTGTTCCAAGTGAAATGAAGACTTGCGGAGCCCCTAAGCATGGTAATAGTGTAGCTGGAGATTTCTAGCACAAACACTGACAAGCAGCTGGGAAGGTGAGAGAGGGAAATGCTCTGGTGACATTAATCAGGGTGTCCTTGAGTGTGGTTTGCATTTGCTGAAGTCCTGTCCCATGGGTAGAAACGGGATCAGATGGTGGTGGCAGTGAGGTGCAACTACCCACCCAGCTCCTGGGTTGCTGACTGGATGGGCTTGTTCCACAAGCACCACTGTACGAAAGGCTGCCTAAGGAACAGAACTGTGCTTTGCAGCATGATCTAAAGTTATGAGATGCCCACTAAGTTAAAAGTACTGCAAAAGAGAATAGTTAGACATTAGATCATTAAGTATTCTGTTACTGAAAATGCCCATTCCTCTCTTCCTTCCCACAAAAACAAAAGCCTCTATGGATTTTATTTTTTTTTTTAAATCAAATAAAATTACACTTTTCACTTGAACAGTATAATTTTGTGGTTATTTCTGTGGATGATTCATCCAAAAATAAACCCCAAACCTGGCAGGAACTTGGTTTCCATTCAATCTTTTCCTTGCTCTTCTCTTTTTCCTTCCACCAGGAGAGAGGAAGGGAGAGACCACCCAGCGAAAGTGGGAATAAATCAAAACCTGGAAGAAAAATAGAAAGAGGCAAGTTTAATTTCCGCTGGAAGCCTGAAACTCAGACAGGAATGGATATCAAATGTAGCTGTGTTTTCAAGGAGAGAATAGGGAGAAAGACAAACACCTTAGTTAGGAACATGTATCAGCCAGCCCTGCCCTGCAAAACACCACCTCCCTCTGCTGAGGTGCCAAATCTGAGGAAAGGGTAAAGATCTTCAGGCTGTGACCAAAAGGTGGTATCAGACTCAGTGCACCAGAAGCCCACAGAGTTGAGGTGGGATGGAGGGAGGAGCCGGGGAGTGAATGGTGGGAGGTATCTCCTGTGGCTCTCAGGGTGGGTGCCTAGAGAAGACAAGCCTGGATTGCTCAACCTCTGGCCCTCTGCACTGGAGACTGTCGAATGGCAATGAGCCTTGAGTTTCTGGGATCTATAAGGGAGTGGTCCCAGGCTGGTGTCTGGAAATGGAATTGAGGTGGTGTCATTTGAACCTAGCAGATTTCTTTTGACGTTGTTTCCCTCCTTCCCACTAAAGTGTCCAGTACAGTCACAGTGACTTTGGGCCATGAGGACAAAAGCTTCCCTGACTTCCACGTGTCTCCTTTAGGTAGAAATACTCCTATTTCACCTTCCTGTGGGAAACACCTGCCCTTAAGTCTGAGGAGATACCTACCCAGGCTGGCTTTTTGCCAGGACATCCAGGATGGTGTTCTTGGGAACATCTCAGGCAGCAGTGCAAGTTCTCCCCACAGGTCTACACCAACCAGCAAAATCTTCTGCCTGAGCTCCCACGACTGCCCAGGAGAGCAGCTGCCTTACTTCCAGTCCCTGAGGGCTTCCACAGAGTAAGGATAGGCTGTGGCATTCAGATGACAACAACCTGATCATTCAGCCTCACTGCACACACATCCATTTTGCTAGGAAAGACACACTTTGTTACACTACAACCTGTTTAGGGATCCCATAGTTGTCCTCTGATCTTGCAGCACAATCAGAACCCACAGAGGAAACAGGCACCTTCGGTAGAAACATTTCTCCCAGTCTGTCTGAATCCACAGCACATACTGATTAGACACTTTGGACTGGTTGTTGTGTGAGCAGGGTTTCCATAGACACAGATGAGCTGAAAGCTAATGCTTCCAGCTGGTGGGAAACCACTTGGATATTTAAAGACATGTACCTATCTGCAGAGGCTGGGGTATGAAAATGACTTTTTAAAGCACTTACTGCACTTATTGTCACCTCCTTGGATAACACAGCTGGGAAGCCAGGAACTTCTGTTTCAATTCCCAGTACTTTTCTGTTTGGCTGCATAATACTGCTTCCAGTTTCCAGAACTTGAGGGACATATTAATTCCATGCCATTTAAAAGAGATATTTCCCCCAGAAATTCTGAGGAGGAAAATTAGGTGCACAAACATTTCCATTTGCACAGAAAATGTCTTTGAAATATCAGGAATTTGAGTTGCTGATGCCCGATTGCTTTTCTTACATCTAATACTGAACTTGAATTTGGAAGTGTGTTAAGACAGACAGCTTGCATTACCTCGCTTAACCACCAGGTGTCCCTGCGCGCTGCAGACTGAACCCAAGCCGCAGAGTTCTTCCTTTGTCCATTGTATGTGTATTTATTTTAACTTAATAATTGCTTTGTGTCCAGGAAGAGCTGGAATTCCATGATAGTACCCACGCATCCTGCACTGCCACGGGCCATACAAGTACTCAGTAAGCCATAACAATAGACAGAAGTACTGGCCCGGGTGCTCTGCATACACAAACCTCTGCCGAGTGTCTCCACATCCTTCCAGGACCTGTCACAGAGCAGAAGCGACTGCTCCTGCAAGGCCTCTCCATAACATCTGCCCAACACTTGGCACAGGGCAATCCTATAGGTACTTCTTCCCTGTCTGAGCTGGATGTACAGATAAGGGTGGAATGATCAGGATCTTGCCCTTCTTCAGGCTGTCAAACAAAACACATCACTGACTGCAAGAGAAGTCAGAGCAAACAGTGGGTTGGAATCTTTTATTCAGTAATCAGTCCTGCTGTGTAACATCTTAGCAACTGGAACCCAAGTATGCAAAAATACTGAGTTTTCACAGTGAAAAATCAGACAGTATAAAATATTCCAGTATTGCCTCTTAGAACCATTATTGAAATAAGACCCCTGTTTCAAAGGCAACGTGCTCATTTATTTTGTTTGCTTTCTATGCTCAAACCCTCCCCCAAAAAACAAGTTGTTCAGACAGAGACCCTCCCTACCCCCACATTACCCGCACATGTTGCGGGGTGAGAAACACTACATGAAATCCCTTCCTGATTCCCAAAGGTTAATTGAAGAACATCCTCCCATGGTGCCAGGATCTGAGAAGACGCAGATCATTGGGACATCGAATGGTCCTGCTGTCCTGGACACCACAGACAGCTGTGGTGCTACTGAACTCGGATGAGAGGCTCCGTCTCCCGGATGAGCCACTGAAGAGCTTCGTGCCGGCCTTGCCTCTCCAGTTCTGCTCCAACTACTTCCCTGCATTTCTGATGGTAGTCGTTTACCCAGTTACACTAGAGAAAGGGAGGGGTACAACACTCAGTGTAAACACAGAAGAGTTCATGTCCTTAGGAGTTATGTTCAGCCAAAGACATTTGCAGGCCCTTGTGCTCTTTGGGTATGAGCTGTTTGGCTGGGACGGAATTCTGTCCCTAAGAGAAAGACCTCTATTATATGGAAGTGACTTGCAAATTCAGTGAGGGTAAGAACTGAAGCAATTTGTCCTCTGTTTTCAGAGGAGCCAAGGTTCAGTTCAGCTGACAAGTAAAGCCTCTGCACATCACTGCCTTGAGCAAGTCCGAATAGCTGCCTTGGACCAATTTAATAAGCTTTGCGAAATTGTAACTGGACAATGCACTCCTGAGGCACAAGTTGCCCTATTGATCTGAATAGGTAATCCTAGGGCAGGCCTTCACAGCATTCTTTAGCAAATGGAAACACAAACAGGGTCATAATTAAGAAAAGGAGAATATGCTGAGACAAAATAAAGAGTGTGGTAGAAAACCTGGATGAAACAAGACATAGTAAAGGTAGTGAGAGACATAAACAGAAAGTTTAGAGTATACAGCTATTTAGGAAATAAATGCTGCTGAGCAGGTATCATGGAAGTTTGCTCAGAGTTCAAAGGTATGCTGAACTGGGGTGTGGCTGAATGGGACTAGTCACAAGCAGATACAGACAACAAGATGGCACAGTCATGACTACAGTCTGTGGGGAGACAGCATGACAGTCTGACAGAAGCAAATTAAGGTAGGAATAGGAAAAGAAAAGAGATGATAGTGGCAAATATATCAAGGGAACTACCAAAACAATGTAATAAGCAGGATCCTTGCTGCCTTCATCATAGCATAATTTACCTTGGAAGGATCTCTGAAAAGCTTGTTTAGTCCACTCTCTCACTCAAAGATAAAATGAAGTTTAAAATTAAGTCAGTGCTCAGGACTACTCGCCGAATCTACAATATGGAACAGAGGCCAGCAGTTCCTGTAGAACAAGGAGGCTCTAGTGCCAAGAAGGCAATGCAGACCCTGCTGTTTTACTTACCTCTTTCTGCGTCAACAAATTAACATCAATCATTTTCGTCTGGATTGGAACCAGGGTTAAGGGCTCAAAAGTCAGGCTCCCTCTGTTTTTGAAATTGTACTGCAGCAGAAAGGCAAAGGGATTGTACAGTTTTAGAATCAGCTTCAGCTGGATCACACTTGCTCCTGATTTGTGTCATTACTACAGAACAACCCAGGCAACATTCAGATGAAAGCATAGCAACTTACAGTAACGTTCTTCTTCCAGCTCCAGCAAAGAATCTCTATATAAACAGTAACTTCTTTCAACAGTCCCTTTCTAGGGCCATGTCCCAGGTCACAATTGTACAGGACTTTAGCTTGATCACTGTATGATCATTTTCAGTTAGGCATTCCTAAAAAGCATAACCCAGCCAGGCTGGCAACTACAGTGTCAAAATCCATCTGTAGGTTTGTTTTTACTGCCACTGAAGACTCTCTACTAGAGAGCAAAATCCCACCTTGAGATCAGCCAACCCTACAGCACTGATTCCAATGGACTGAATAAAGACATTTCTAGTCTTTCATATCCAGACATAAAACATTTTAAAATAACTCACACACACACATTTCAAGCTATGGAAACTCTGCAGAAGCATAACTGTCGTCTCCACACCCATCAGCAAGGGAGCCTTAAAATCAGTGTTCACCAACACAGGGTTTTGGAGACCAGGAATCTTGAGTAGAAATCAACTGTCTGCAGCATGGTCCCACCTGAAGTTCTAGAACTTAAAGTTTACAACCAGCAAGTTATGGAGAAAGGTGCATGTCAAGGTCACTCACCTTGGTTTCAGTAGGGATCACAAGGACGACATTTTCTATTCGGACCCCAAAGGACCCATCTTCATAATAACCCGGCTCTGCAGAAACAGACAGTAATTAACTAAACCACATCACTGCACTGTGCAAATACTTATTCCCTATGGCCAAACTTCCCCTCTATGGCTTTAGTCCACTAAGTCACTAAGCAATCTTGACATCAGGAAACCACAGAGGCAAACAAATTTCTGACTCTGCTTAATCTGCACGGAAGCCCCGAGCAAGGTGACAGCAGAAGTTCTCAAAGAGACAAAGTTTCTCAAACAAGACAGTCAGCCCTCGAGCTTCATAGAGACTCCATGAAAGTCAAGAGAGAGCACAGAATACATGTGTTCCAAATACTAGAAACTCTGAAAATATTGATGTCTTTATAAACGGCAGGTGGGTAGCCTCTCCCCCAAAACACTTCTTTTACAGAGTGTTCCCCTGAGTCCCTGAGAAGCCTTTGCATTCCTGAAAAAGTGTAACTCTCTCAGCAGCCTGTTAATTTACTACTGGAAAAATAAGCCATGTAAAGATTTAACAGCTGCCTCAAATAGCCCACAGCAAAGACAGGATTATCTCCTGAAAGCTTGGTGTCCACTTTGTACCACAGTCAGTTCTTCCACAGCATGCCAGACCAGGCTGGTCAGGAGCACAGCTCTCCAGAGGTTTGCACGTACAGAGCAGGAAGCAGACCAGAGCACCTGACTGCAAAGGTGCTCCATGGAAGGTGAAAGCTAAAATGAAGGTCTTTACCTAGAGAGCTTAAATAACAATTAAAATAACAAGAAGGCAGGACCAGAGCTTTTGATCTGACCTTTCCTCTACACCACTATCAAATTTATTCCCTCTGCATCTTAAAGAGCTTGGTAATCCCTTCCCAGTAACCAGAGAGAATTACCAATGCTAAATACCATCAGAGACGATCATTCCAGCCTCCAAGGGCTCGTCTGCAAAGGTTTTGTAGCTGATTCCGCAAGGACCCTCATGTACATTCAGGAATGAGCCAACTCCATGTCCTGTCCCATGCAGGTAATCCAAACCACAGTCCCACAAGGCAGAGCGGGCAAAGGAATCTAGAAGATGACCTGTAGACAGACATGGAGAGAAAAATTAATCATGTCAGGCTCCCTCAGAGAAGCTGATAATCACACTGAAGGTTCAAACCTGGAAAACATGCAAAAAAAACCCAAACAAAAAAAACTACAATCACCCCCTCATAAAGCCCCACTACCAATCAAAGAAAGCAAGTCATTGAATGGTTAGAAGTTACACAGCAGATTTGGCAAATCTGACATTCAAGCCCCTTCTCAGCTAAAGAGTCCATCCCTCTCTCCAGTTAGAGAGGTCATCAGAAGATGCTCTGTAACAGAAACACTGCACTGCTGCTTGCTCCACTGGTATATCCAGGAAAGAATACAGTAGTTAAATGTCCCAAAGAGAATTCAGTACCTTTCTTAAATGGAGCTGCACTAATTAAACTCAAAGTAGGAGACCTGCCAATTGTATTTGGTGAACTAATCATCCAAACTTCTTACCTGGATGGTAAATCATTTCAGACCATTTCAACCAGAGGTGACAGAATTTGTTGTCTGCAGAAATTCTAATTCTAAATCTAATCCAAATTCAGACACCCTTCAATTTCATTTTGGGTTTCTCATACCCCTATGCAGCTGCATTTAACCTGTCTACCCAAGAACATAAACTGAAGAAAACCCTAAAAAGAGGTGGTTTCGGAAAGTGTGACCATGGAGAAAATAGCTCTGCAACAACATCACTAGAGGTGAATGAATGTCACAGCTTTTCCTGCACATGATCAAAACAGCTCCTTTGTGTGTCTTTTTTCTACTGATATAAGGGATTTCATAGTAACTGGAAGAGAATTAGCCAGTCCTTTAGAAGTTGGTAAGAGAACTCTTACTGTGATAGGGCCATTAGCAAAGAATAAAGACCTCCAGGTACAGAAAGGCCACAAATGTGCTAGAGTGCCACTGACTGATGGAAGTCACTACCACCCTAGAAGCAGAGCATGTCAAACACCCTTCAGATATTCCAGCACTGGTTGATGATGAGAGAGAAGGCATCAGTAATGCAGAATCCAAACTGTTGTGATGAAAATAGAGAGTTACAGCAACATCTGCCTAAAACATCTACACCTGTCGACCATAACATTGTTCTCAGACCACTGAATGGTTCTTCAGAGGTCACTGCTGTGGTCAAAACACTCCCAACTCGCCAACCCACCTTTGGTTCCATTTGGGAAGATGGCTGCACTCACAGCTATATGTCCCTTCAGAACATAGGTGAAGCATTCCTGCCAAAGAAATGTGTGCCATAAGTAAACAGGGAAAGGCAAAGCTATGTACTGCCCAGGAATGGAAGGAAAGACTACATCTTGCAGCAAATTGCAGAAGATCGGGAAAGACTTGCTCATGCTCTCCTGTGGCTGGTAATGCCAAAATAAACCATGTGCAGAAAGAGTTGAAATTACTCTGAAGATCCTTCTCCGGTAATTATAGAGAGTGCGTCACAAACTCAGACTGCAGGTTGAGCAGCAGGATGCACTTGACCTACACCACTCATTTTCTTTATGCATGTACTTTAAATTCCTGAGCATACTCTACAGCATATTATTTTCACTAAGCAAGCTATAATGATGAAATTAGTTTTAATTAAAAAAGTAATTTTAAATAAACAAAGTTACATTCCTGAATTTCCAACACAGACCCTCTCAAATAAGTCTGAGACAGATTTTTGATATGTTACACACCAACTGGAGGCTTGCATAAGACATTGAGCTTTGCACTAAATTACATCCCACTAACTCCCATGTTGGACAAGCCAGTAGTGTTCATCCTCATCCTGCTGATTTTATTATTTCTTAGAGGAGATGTCATTTTGCAGATGAGAGCTGTGCATTTTAAGACAGAAAGGTGCCATTTCTCTAAATCACTGTTTATATTTTAGAAGTCCAAAGTCTGACAGTCTCCTTTTCAGTCTTTATCCACATGCTGTCACATACTAGTAAACAAATGGTATCTGATAAAGCACTTTGACTATATAGCAAGAGGGCACATTACTAATTTAAGTGCCTTTAATAACAAGGGTCAGATCAAAAACCACACTAAGGTGCCACTTACCTTTTCATAGGCTGATGGTGTGCCAAAATGCATAGTCCTGGTCACGTCTGTTGTGCCATCTCTTCAGAGGCAAATAAAGATGTAGAAAGTAAAGGGATGGGAGAAAAAGGAAGAACAAAGTGAGAATACACAGAAAACAGTCACACTGCAGAAAACAAACCAAGCTCATAAACAGATAAAGTCATCTGCTCTGTGCTACATCAGCCTGATGATGTAACAGTTCCTAATCTCAAAAATTCCTGAACACAATGCCCCAGATGCAGCAATAACGATTTACAATCCAAACTGTTATTTTTCAACCATAAGTGTCCCAAAGCTCCTGGCAAATTAGGATCTAAATTGCTCATAAAAATGATGCTAATTTGAGGTTTAGTAACTGGTACCTGTTTGTTGAGAACAGGCCAAATTTAGCCTATTTGTATGGAAGATGATTCATCAACCACTTAAAAATATATACTTACGCACAAATGACAGCTACCAGCTCAGGAAAGGGAAGTGTAAGAGCGTATGGTATCCCTTTCATCCTCAGGATGTCTTGTGCTAAGATTTCTACAAATCATCCTGCATTTGGATAGGGGTTAGTCTGAGATGTTAGAAACTGGCTCAAAGTTCCTTCTACAAACACCATTTTGAGCCTGCTGACAAAAACACAATGGCTCTTGAAATAACGAGTTCCCTTTGAAAGGCTCACTCCTGTCCCTGTGCTCTTCCCCGGCATACACGGGCCATGGTCACAAAGAACTCACAGTTTAACTTCTCAGCAGGGACAAGCAAAGCATCCCTGTCACAATGCTGTGGTAAGTGCCATTGATGTCCAGATTATACTGTATTCACAGGGCTGCTTTTCATGGTGGCACTAAGGAAATCGTTAATTAGGCCATCAGTGGGGAGGAAAAAAGATCTCCTTGTAAAAATCTTATCAAAGGATGTCTGTATGGCTCTTTTTCAAAGCTCTTCCTGACTGACATAACAAAAAGGCATAGCTCTAAAGACAAAGCTCATCTCAAAGGAGCAGCCAGGCTTGTCCTGCATCTTCCTGAAAAAGCCACTTCTCATCTATTTACACTGGTTAAAAACATCACTTCTCTCATGTTCCATGGAGTCAGAGTTCCACAGTAAAGAACAGGGGCCACTGAATGGCACTGTCAAAACAGCACTGAGTGAGTCCCTTCCCAAAAACAAACTTGAGACCCAAGTGGCCAGTCTCAGACAGTCTCCCAGACAGTCTCTCTGGGAAGGCAGAGATCACCACAGGAGCAGTGACCTGCTCCTCTGCCTCACCTTCTTCTAACTTTAACATTAGTCACATCTGCCCACAAGGCAGAACCTGGCAAGGCAGGTGCCTTACACAGCTGTGCAGGCTGCTGTGCAGGCAGCACAAGGCTAAAGCAGGGCAGTCAGGTTGCTCCCTGTTCCAGCAATGTGCCAAGTGTGCAGAGCTGCAACAGAAACATGCACAACCAGACAAAGCACAGCTCCCATCCCACTGGGAATGGGACTCAGATGGGAAATGTGCCTTGACATGTGCCCCATATCCCAGCAAGGCTTGTCAGCCTTGATCTACTGTCCTGCTCAAAACTTGCTTGCCAAGGCAACTGGGAACAGAAAACACTGTGGTTCAACACCATTCATCCCACTTACTTGTATTGTGCTCCTGAGTCCAGGAGGTAGATCTCATTCACAGACAGCGTTCTGTTGGTCTCAGGAACTGGCCTGTTCAGTTAAACACAAAGCTTTTTGTTCCACAGTTTTAAGGTCTCCAACCCACATGTGCAGTTCAGAAACTGTATTTAAGTGCAAGCTTGGATGTGTTCGCTCTGATTTCTTGTGGCAGTGATGGAAATCCCACACATGCTGAGCCAGGGATCATATTGAGGAGACTATTTGTATACAGCAAAGAGCACTACAGTAGAGAGAATAGCTTTGTTGCTTCCAGCAAAACCCTCAACATCTGTTCCTGGACATGTTTCAGAACAGTCTGAACTTTATACTCGTCCTTCCCAGACTTCTAGCCCCAAAATAGCCCTTTTCTATGGCCCTGAGCAGATCAGCATCATAATACATACATGCATGTTGCCAGCAGGAAAAGATCTTTATTTAGTAAGTGTGGAATAAAGAAAGATAGCAAGCAACGTCTCCCTGGAGTAGTCTGTTGTGACTCCATGAAGAAGTTAGACAGCTCATTCCACCTATGTTCGCTGAAGGATGAAAGGAGACAGTGTGTTTCTCTTACTTGTAGTGAATGATGGCTCCATTTGGACCTGTGCTTGATATGGTAGCAAAACTCAATTCAACAAAGTCCTTCTGTTGACTGAAAGAAAAGATCGTGATCACTACAGTGCAAGTGAGAGCACAACAGGCACCTCGGGCACCTGGAGTGCCCTATCCTCAATTTCACATCCCCTCAGCCTTCCCCTTGGCCTTGAAAGCCACCTGGGCAAGCAAATTTGGGTAGAATTGTACAATTTGAAGCCCAAACTTCTCCCAACCATGTGGAAACCTCCTTTCCATCTCTACTCTTTTCTTAGAAACGTAAAATTCACCATCCAAACCACTCTGGGAAGAGATGTGCTGAATAAGTTCTACTTTGTTACTTATTTACTCAAAGGCATTTTTAGTGGACCTGCAGATGTACACATGGGAGTAACTCTCAATACAACTTCTCTATCAGCAAAGAGGGAAATCTAACTTTTACATCAATTCCTCTGTGGCGAGAAAGCAACTCTCTTGTGTTTAAGTGTCCTAACCTGCTGCACTCCTCACTGCTATCTCAAAAGAAAAGCAGATAGGATCCAGTGGGCTGGGACTTGAATCTCCCAAGAGACTCAATTCTTTCCAACTCTTTCAAGTTTTCAAAGAAATCCTGTAGTAATGGTTTGTCTTCAGGTAAAATATATCTGCAAATGAGATGGATTTCTATAGAATAAAAAACTAAGGATAAAAACGCCACCCATAAAACTTCCTCAGAGTGGATTTCCTTTTTACCTGCGGAATTCCTCTGCTTTGTCTGCAGCAATCATTTCTGTTACCGTTCCCTTTGGAACCTAGTAGGCAAAGACATGGGTTGAATTAGTACACCAACAAGCAAAGAAATGGAGGGAGTTGGAAGCACTGGGCCTTGCCTGTGCATTATGAAACCCAATTTGGAAGTGGCTTCTTTCCAGGTTTTCTGTCCTCATTCCTCAGTAATAACAAATACAAATCAAGCAATACTGTGCAAGGCATGGGAGAGGCAGGAAGCAGAGATGGTCACAGCAGGATTGCTGAACCCTGACTAGGGAGCAGTTGGTGCAGTACTAACTTCACTAAGATGTGTACAGAGGTAACATCTCCTCACAGACAAGTTACACTAAGCTTGAACCACTCTGCAACAGCCCACCACATTAGAAATGTTATGTTTTTAAATCACAAATGGAAGCAGTTGCAGAGAAAATATAGTATGTTAAATTTTACTTTAGGCACTCGATAAATTAAAACCTGTGACACAACTTCCCAGGACTAGTTCACAGGTGAAGGGGGCATGAGCTAGGATTCATAACCCCTGAGGCAGACTTCTTGAGGTACTCAGACATGTAAAAAGGCACCTTCTGGAAGTCATCAAGCTATCTCCATAAACAAAGTCAATGGACTCAGACATGCAGTAGCACAGCTTAGTACATAACACTTGGCACTCTGCACCTTCACCGTGTACTTCCAACCCAGTGAATACACAAGCAATTTGTTTTTATCCCATTTTCACTGCACCTCTCCACTCATAAATGCCAAAGCTTTTCACATTGCCAGACAACTCTGATTATCATAATAATTCCAAAGTATTCTATCAAGCTGGATATTATTTCATTATTTGCACCACCAAAACAGCACAAGACAGTATAAACACTACACTAAGGCTATTCAGGTCGTTCCTCACTTATTCTAGCTTTGGTCAAACGAATGGTAAAATGAAAGGAAGTATGTTTTCAAAAAAATTCATTCAGCCTTGAATGAAAGCATGATTGAAAGCCTCATAAAGAAGATCACCACTAGATAAACACCCAACTGTTTCCCCACATTTAGCCACAGCATTATGAAGACTAGGAAAAAGTTTCTGCCAATGAATAACTTTACACAGCAATAAAACCTCCAAGTTAAAAAAAAAATAATGTAATACCTCCTTTTCCAGCCAGTTAAACAGCTCACACAGGGCAACAGCATCTTTGATCTATGTTAAAACAAGAACAAGAAAAGGGAATTGAGGAGAAAAAAAGATTTGTCATGCCTCGGCATAAACAGGTTTTGATGCAAAACACACTTGCAAGTTTCAGAAACACAAACTAAGAGATGATCTAAGAGGTACTTTCAGGTTTTGCATCCTGTAATTAATGTAAGCACCAGAAATGTATCTGGATAGCTAAATAAGCATTAATAAAGGTTTACTGCTCAGGCAACTCTTACTGTAAAGAATTAGCAAGAACTCAAAGTACTGGCTCTATCCCACACAAGATTTCAACTTTTTTGCTTTAACACACAAGATCTTGCATTTCAGACAGCAGAAGGTAACCACACAACACATCTGGTGATGTGACAGGGAAACATGTCCTTTGGGCACGTGGACATCACACAGCCTCTGTCACACAGCTTCTGGTTCTCTTGTCTGATGACCCTCATTTCTGTTCCTTTTTTACTACATGCTTGCAGCATGCAGGGTCAAGAAGCAGAGGACACATATACAAGAACAAGGCACAATTTTGTCCTCAGGTGGCAGGTGACAAAGTGTCTCTGCTCAGTACAACTACTTTCACTTTCCATTAACTAACAGAGAGAAAAAAGCAGTGAAATAGAAAGTACCAGTACCCAAGAAACTAACAGAAAATAGGGGACAAGCCCAAAATTGTTACTCCTGCTTCAACTGACACATTTCACTTGCTGTGAAAACTGCTGCTCAAAAAGTAACAGGAAATAAACCAGAGAAAAGTTCAGCCCTACCATGAACCTATTTCACAGGCAGCTCCTTTGCTTGAAAATGTTAAGCTTCTTGGGAAATCAACCTTGCTTCCAGAGTGTCATCATGGCATGAGACAGAGTGCTTTGAGGACACTGGCTGCTTCTGAACATCTTGGCCCATGTTTCCCACCATGTGTTGAAGTATTTCTCTGTATTCTTTAGGCTGTGTTTATTCAAGTGATAGCAATTTTAAGACTCCACTGACAAAGACAGCAGAATTAGGAAAGGGGAAAGTACATCCCTTTAAGGGCCCACACTCCAAACAACACTTCTCAAGTCTGCACAGTCTTCCAACAGAGCATGGCTGTTTCCTCACACTATTGCAAATGTTGTTCTTCAAGGGAATGCAAAACAAGCAAAAAAATTGCTTCAACAGCAGCAGATGTCTGACAGAAAACCCTTTTTTATACTGTCATCCAAACTCTTATTTTAATCCATAACATTAAAATTGAAAGGAAAATGTAATTTCTTTCCTGAAACATAAAGCAAACCTGTTGCCACGTGCAATGAGACTCTCAAGGTTTCACTTACATGTGCTCTTCTCATGCCTTCTGTTTCTGATGCATTCTTCACAGCTTTTGCAATGCAGATGGGGGTATATGGGGTGAGGTATCGGTAAGCCTGCAGCAGAAGGACAGGGATTACTTGTGGATTAGTCAGACTACATAATCCTACAGATTTAATAACTCAGCCTGGCCACAATTTGTACTTTGGCAGCCTCTCTCACCCTTCAGCACGGAGAGATACTGGTTGCCAGTAGTCAGTTAAGTGCAATGGGGAATAAAGAGGAGAAAACAGTACCTTGACTGAAGGAAGAACAGCCACAGGGAAATGCAAAGAACTACAGAGTCAACAAATTGTCAGGAAGCAAGGTGAAGAGTTGGATATCCTAAATACCATATATATAGATACACATATATTAATTTGTGAGCCGTAAGTTTCCTGTTGCTGATGTACACTGAAGGCCCAGAGACAGCCAATGACAAACAAATCCCAGACACTATGGTGGAACTTGGGCTGTGGAAATAGACCTAAAAGTCACCTTGACTTGTTACCTGACTATCACCTTCAAGCAGCAGGGAGCAAAAGATACCCAGCCCAGGTACCAAGCACTAGAGTTGAACCCTGTGGCCCCCTCAGCACTCTGTCTCCTCCAGTACTGCGCATCACCACTTTTAATGATCAGCAGCTTTCACAAACACATCAAAGTTTCAAGAAACATGGAAGACCTTTGCAAAGCTGAGCTTTACATGCTGCCCATTCTGAAAGAAGCTTACATCAGTGGATTGAGACAAAGCTTTCCTATGCCTTTATGGGGTGACCCTGCATTAAGAACTAGTAACTGATCCCTTACTACTGCACACTTCCCCAGACATCAGCTGTCGTCAGATTAGCAGGAATGCTTGGCTGCTTCTGAGCATGTCTTCAAAAATTCACCAGCTGAGGTGATTTGCCCAAGCTTAGGCACACCTGGCATCAGAAGAAGAACCAAGTCTTTTGCCCCACAGTTCTCTGCTCTATCCATTACATATCAGGAAGTAGGATGAGCACTATAGAAGCACAGCAACATGGTTTTCCCGTCTTCAATGCATCAGCATACAAAAAAATTTCACTCAAATTCCCAGAAAGGCCTGTTAGACCCTCAGCAAAAACCAATTTCACATAAATACTGCTGGCTTATAATTTCCAATTTCTTAAAAATGGCAAGAGAATTACATAATTGTCATAATCTAAAATAAAAAAGAAGTCACAAAAAAGTCAGGAAAGTCCTTTTATCAAAGATGGGATAAATGGTCAGATTCTTAGATTGGCTTGTCTTTTACAGATACTAGTAGTTCTATTAATCTTATGTGAAAAGCATATTTACATGCAGCTGTAAGCAAATCTATAAAGAGTTTGTGGATCTGTGTTTAATAATGGACTGGATTTTTGCCAGTGTCAATATTTGGCTTTGATGGAGACAGACAGTAGATGAACTTCCAGCACTGATGTTCTTCAAAGCACTGCAGGCCAGTTCTTAGCTGGTAGAAAGCCAGAGAGGAACTAGGAAAACGCTGGCTCTTTCTGTGACTCTCCAAGTAGTTCTTAATCAAGATGTTTCAATCCTCTCCTGCTTTCTACTGCACAAAACTCCTTGAGGCTGGGACTCTCCCCACTGCAGACAGAGGGTGTGTAGCACTGTAATGACTCAGTATCAGTCAAAACTTACAGTGCTCATGGGGTAAATAATGTCTGTCCAACTCATTACATTCCTTAATCTAGGTCAGACCTACTGTAGTACTCCATATGGATGCTCTTCATAAATCTGCAACAACCTATCCAAGCTGGGAATAGACCATGAACAGCATGGGGCTTTCTACTCTGAAGTCAAAAGAACAACAATTTATCCTGAATCCTCCAAAGACTCACAAAACAATATTTATTCATGGTATCTGTTAGTTATTGGATATCATTGTAAACTGCACGTCATTCCAGAGAACGTGTTCTCTAGCAAATAAAATGTACAGAACATGCATAGAAACCAGGTTATTTGTCCATAACTGCTGCTGTATCCTTCCCCAGGTATCTCCTTTCATGGTTACTGGAATATTAGGAGGACTGTGGGAGTTCCAGACAGCCAAATTCAAGTACAAGGGTAGCAAGACATAGCTTATATAGCTGTACAGAAATTATTCTGATGCTGGAACTGTCCCTTAGCAGATGCACTCACTACATGGACAACCAACACCTGCAGGTTATCTGTGCCCTCACAAGGTTCCCTGCTGCAACACCTCTGTTTCCTTGTCACTCCTGCCTTCAGTACAAGACATCACATATTGCCTGATATCCTCAAGCTATTGAACTAAATAAGGGCCACCAAACTTCAGACACTCAGATCAAGCCACTGCACCATCCCAGAAGTCCTGCTCAACTTTTCTGCTTCAATTTTTGCAAGTTTCCAGTTCTTACTGCTGGTCCACGTAAGGCTGATGCTCTACCCGTGTCCAGAATGACCCGAGTTCACCCTGTTCCCTCTCTCATTGTACTTGTTTTATCTTAAGCTGACAATTCTTCGGCTAAATCAGCTTAGCAAGCTGGAAGGGCAGCTCGAGCAAGAGCAACCCCAGGATTAACAACCCCTCAATACCTCAGTATGGCTGGATCCCTTCCACACAAGCTCCAGTCTGCATTGGACTCACATAGGGGAACCTGTGGTCAGCTGCCCTCACTAACACCTTTCCTGACCATGATGAGCAGGGAGGAGAAAAGCGTTTTTCCTGTGCAAGGGTCACTGACCTTGGGAATGGCCTCAGTCAGAGCATAACTGGCTTTGTCGCTGAGCCACACTTTCTCCTTGGGTGAGAGGCCTGCAGCAACAGTCTGCAGCTCTGACAGGATAGATCCGTAGGGCATCACCTGGATTTTAAACTCGGGTTCTACGGTGGAGTCGAGCTGTAAGTGCTCCCTTACAGCTGGGTCCATCATCCGGTCACCATCAATGAAGAGCCTGAGAAACAAATTGGAGAGAATTAAACAGATGGGACCACATCTGACAGTGGATGGAGTAAAGGGGGGAAGGAGAAACCATTTTAGTGAAATTTCAGGGAGAAAGGAGTTTGTGAATGATATCCAATGTTGTTTTAACCATTGGCCTTCACGCAGCTTAAATCCTACTTCAAAATTAAGATGTGCCACACTGCTGAGAGGAAAGAAGCTGATAGCAATTTTGTTTGTATGACACAATCAAAATGGCTACATCCCACCACACTGCTTGAAACAGGAGAGTAAGAGACAAATAACATCCAGTTTCTTATTTTTAAGGGCAACATCTGGAAATAGAAAAGCTACTGTTGTTCTCAGTATCACTACCTCACTTTCACTGAATTTAAAAGTTTAATTCAACCTGCACATATGCCCTGTACTCATCCAGTCAGGTTTCACCTTAGATGGATCTAGGTAGCAGCTTGTAGACGCCTCTAGAAGACTTTTGCTTATTAGGTTCGATACATGGGGCACTCACAGGAAAGAAGCCTTCATAAACCAGCCCTGAAACTCTCCTACACAGTCCCTGCGGTTTTGAAGTGACTCAGCAATTAGACAGTAGAGAAAAGTTTTCCAATGTCCACATCAGCACTGGCTCTTACCCACATTTCACCTAGAGCTCCAAGGGCCCTCCACATTATCTAAGGGTGACAGACAGAGTGGTTAGCCATCATACCCAAGGTCACCCAGCAAGTCAGCCAAGGTGCTAAGGAGCACAGTAGAGCTCTTGATTGCCTCTCTAGCTCTGATCAGGGGAGGAAAGTAATTAACACTGAAGACAAAACTGCTCAGAAAAGGACAGTAAGGCACTCCAGCACAGGCATTTGAAAACACGAATGCTTTGCCAGTACAGATCTCCCACAGAAGAATGCATCTTGGGGAAAAGAAGAAGGGAATACAAGTACCTGATTGTGTTCATTCCTATGACGGCATATGCAAAAAACACAGGATTGTACTCGACATCAGAGCCTCGGAGGTTGAAAAGCCCTGAAAAATAAGAATGCCAAGAATCACAGTCCTGCTTCATTTTTTGCAGCGTTAGAGAAAGCCAACAATAATCTCAGCAAAACACAGTGGAGCAGCAAGAAGTCACGGGTGCAGGCCGTGGGTCCAGTTCCCACCTACTTGTCCCACATCCTGCTGCTTTCCTGGCAATCCTAAGTTTTTACCAGGAGATGGCACCAGAACTGCAGTTTAAACATTCCCAGATGAGAAGAAAACGGGCGTTTAACTACTAAAAGGAGGACTGGCTTGGAAGAAAGCAGGTACAGGCAAAGAAAGACAGGGACACGTGTACAAAAAGTAGGGTCTGTTTCTTCTGGTTTATGCAATGCAATAAAAGCTTAATTCCTAACAGTCAGAAAACGTCAAAATTACAAGTTACCATTTCATTCCAGTATTTCTTTGGATATTTGAGGGAGAGCAAGACGCAACAGGAGAGGATACCCCAAAAAGGCCTCTCACTTGGGCACCTCCAATATGTCAGATTTAGACTGTATCATCTTAGCTATTTTTCACAAAGATTTTATCCCCCAAAACTCCAGACAAAGTCAAGAGGGGAAGCAGATGTTCAGCATCTCCAAACTCCTGATTTCAGGGTCAAATAAAAACTCCAGGGTACCCAATTAGCTGAAATTAGTTAGTCAAGCCAATAAGGCCAGCCAGCAAGACAGCTGGGAAATGAAGTAACGTGTCCTAAATCACAACCCAGCACTGTATTCAAACTGCGCAAATTCTGTCATGAAAGTAAAAATAGAGTTTCATTCTCCCCAGGGAAGGAATAGGTCACTTGAATGCACGAAGGAGCCACAAAGACCTCCTTACTGCATGGGTACAAACCTCCTCGCTCAGCCGACTCCCAGTGCAGTAAGGAGGCAACAGCCTCCTTTGTGATTCTCTGTCCCCAGAAATTTGTCTAGAGTTTAAAACAGTGAATTCAATTAGAAAAAAAATTAAAGACAACTTCTCCCCGTCCCCCTTTAGGATAAGAAATCAACCAGGCACCTGATAATGAGCTTCTCTCATGACCTTCTCTGGTCCTTCTTAAAACTTGATTAATAATCAAGCTTGGCTTTGCTGTAGACATTTAATCCGAAACCGCCTCAGGGCACCAATTTATCATTAATTTAATTGGAGATGTGCCTGAAAAGGTGAGACACAATCTCTGCTCATGTAGGCCTCCCCAGGGACGAGTCATATTTACCACTCTCCAAAGTACTTGTTTCATGTAAAAAGCTCTTCACTATGTGTCCCAGATCCAGGAGAGTTTCACCCAGCAGGAAGAGACACTGTGCTTGCAGTGCTGAAGCTCAGAACACACCACCTTCATTTCTACCTTTTCAGACCAGACACGGACACTGCCATTGGCTGCCAGTATTTTGTTCCTACTGCACCAGTCTGGCCACTGGTGATTCCTACACAAAGGACACACCACAATCCCGGGGAAACCACTGCTGTTTGTGGCCATTCTCCCCTCCTACACACTGGGCTAGGAGCCAGGGTATAGAGACCTAGCAACCCTGGGGCCCCCAAACACAGAAGGGACTCCAGTGAGACCCCAGGTTGAAATGATCCAGAAATACAAGTTGAGCCCAGACTTACTTGTTTTAACCAAAGCATTTGCTGAACACAGGAGAGGTAAAGACTGACTTAAGAAGTTGTAACAATTAAGAAGATTACTGTCAATGCTGTGCACCCCACCCTTGCCTTATGTATACAAAGCCACATGTTGCACTGCTTTGTTTATAGCCCAGACTTCACAGCAGAAAACAGTCTCCATCTTTCCACTGGGTGAGGCATCATCAGGATATTTTACAGCCAGAAAACCTCACAGTTCTTTTTTTTCCACCAAACTGCCTCAAGCTTTATATATAACCATCCTCTCCCTTTTCCTGGGTTGATTTTCAAAGGTGGTTTGCTGCATTTCCTGGGCCAAAAATGTACTCAGGAGTTGCACTGGTGTAATAAGGCCCTGTGCAGAAATACAGGCACACTGTTTGTGACTTGTTATCACCACTGCATTTGATAGACAAGTTAAATAATGTCTCACAAACATGTTGTCTGTCAAAAGTGCCTCTGACCCTGGCACAGTTCTTCCTTTCCAGAGCAGGAACATTTCTTTTGTAGGAAGAACTGAGAAAGAACATGCAAAAACTTACATGCTACTTCATCCAAGGCTGTTACCACAAACCACATGACTTTCCTCTCAGCCATTTTTGAACGGAGGGCTACAATTTTGTCTCTCCAGCTGACCCCTGCAAAATACAGTATGAAAAGCTACAATCACTACCTTTACTGAGGAAGATCATTTAAATACATACCAACACACTGGATTTTGAAGGGACTCAAAACACACTGTGCTTCTGCTCCTCAGTCCTTTCTAATAACTGATACAAACAATCTCAAATGAGCTGCCCTCTAGACACCCATGAATTTGTTTTGAAGTCACCCAACTTCAAGCAAATGGTTATTTGGAGTTTTGAGGTCACCTTCTTGACCTGCTCATAGTGGATCATATTGTGCTGCAGTACTGTTTTTCTCACTACTTTGTAAGAGAAAAGCAGAAGGGGGATAGGGCAGCAGAAACAATCCACATCCATTGGGCGTTAAGCTTCTCACCTGTGTAACTCAGGTCAAGCATGATGAGAGGCTTGCAGGGGCGTTGAGGACAATCTGTCCAGATTGTATCGATCAGGTTTTCTTTGACAGGCACAAGGTCATGGCCAGCACTTCTCAAGACTTTGGACATCCTCTTCCACTGGTCTGACAAAGGCAAAAAGTCAAGAGGTTCAACACTTCAACAACAGCCCTGTTCACAGAGGGCAGATTCAAGAATCTGAGTCATCCTCCTTTCCTTCCAAGACTACTTCTTCCCATTCCCTTTAAAACAAAAGAAAAAGCAAAATCTATTGCAGTTACAGTTCCACAAACATTCCACAAACTGCCACTACAGCCAGTGGTGGCAGGTAGTCACAGTCCTGGAGCCCTCAAGCCTCCAGCAGCTTGAGCTGGACACAAGTCCCTGGAAGACGCCATCTCAGAAGCTACTGCCACTGCAGAACCATGCTAGAGATAAGCTGGATGAGATGAGAGCCACTTCCACACAGCCATGAGATGGTTCCTGAGCCAAACTGAATCAAGAAAATACATCGCCTTGCCTCCAGTGACTCTTGCATTGGGCTCCATGTTTTGAAGCATTAATAGATGGGTACTCTCATATAAATGGTACCTCTCACTGTCCTTCCTATAGGGAAACTGCAGAGATGACAAGCCCACCAAGCAGGAGTAGCAGCATGGATTCTGCCAGGGTATTCTTGCTCACATGCTGGTCAAAGCATTCAGCAGCTTCGTACTGAAGTGCCCATGACAAGCCAAAGCACAGACAAAGGAGGTAGATAAGGATTTTGGTTTTCAGTTACAGTCACTGCAAGCCTAGAGAGTAGTTCTCACCCCTTGTCTTTTTAAGTCAATCCATTGCTGTGGAGCTGTTGTGATACACACCTAAACCAAAATCCAACCTGTTTTGCATAACAGTTTAACCCACTATCCCATCGAGGCTAAAACATGCTTAGCTGCACACCATCACACAAGAGCTTAGCCAGAGCAGGAAGGAGCCAAAATACAGCTGCCCAACCCAGAACTATAAAATAAAGGAAAACCAACCAGCTGGAATAATGAAAGGGTCCACTCCCACCTTGGACCCTTCTGGGAGGACACTCACTAGCCAATCCTCCTGAGTTGGTGTATCTTTCAGACCTACAAGGAATTTAAAAAAATTAAAAAGAGAGGTTCAGAGAAGTAGTCACACTGACACACTGAAACATTCCCACACTACGCAGAAAGTCCAAGCTAATCCATCTATTAATGAACATCTAGACCTCTTGGCAACAGTCATCACAGGACACTAAAGCAGGAACACTGTATCCAAGATACCGCTAAGTCCCTGCATGATGGGATATCCCTAGAGCCCAAGCTGTACATGTGTGAAGTAACCCAACAGCCTGTGACTGGTCTCTGTTTATCAGTAGGAGGCATCCCAGCCTCCTGCGTACCCATTTTCATGAGTGTCCAGTTGTTATCCATCTGATGTGCAGCCTGCAGGAAGTAGCGCCCATCAGTCCACATGGCCGCGTGCTGTTCAGTGACGATGGCAGTACCTAGGGAGGAAGGCAGAAAGGTGGGGTCATTCAGGAGCGGGCAGCCACCATGTAGAGACTCAGACAGCAAGGACAGTATTTGAAATGCGCTCTAATTCCCCAAAAGGCACCTCTGCTCACTGTTCAAAAAGCTAGTCCTGTTTCAGTGGAGGGGCTCATTGTATCCTCTGCACTGTGACTTGAAATCCTGAGACAGAATGCACCCTAATGAATTGCCTCAGATGGTAAATGGGGCCTTCCAAACCTTCTGTAATAGACTGTGGTCTCCACTTGGCTGTTGTCAGAGTAAACATATCGTGCATCCCTGAACCTCACCCCATCACCTCCCTCATTTAGGGAGGAAGCCAGGGCTCTGGCCATCCACAAGAAACAGCTGATACTAGGCCTGCAGACATGGGTATCACTGCCTGCTGTCAGCTGCACCTCTTTCCCAAATGTAACAGCTCCAGCAGAGATGGCTGAACAGGAAACATGAACATAAACTTCTGTTAGTTCCAGTGTCTGTCCTATTCCACTGACTCTAGATGAAAGGATGCAAGCAGACAGCTGAGGGGCAGTGACATCCCAGAAAGGCACTCGAGCTGCCCTGCTCTTGGCAATACAAAACAAACCATGGCACAAGCAGAAACTGAATCCAAGTCTTTTGAGTCTGCATCTTGATCATATTTTCTGTCACCAGAAACTGAAGTCCAGATTAGCAGAGCAGAGTTTCCAAATATAAATTCACTGTCTTCTATCAAACTCCCCCAACAGAAACCACATTTTAAGCTGCTTCAGTCTGAAAAGATGCAACAAGAAACACAAGGTGGGCCCCTGTATGAAACCTCACTGACTAGCTGAGAATTAGGCTGGGAACATGGACCTTCCAAGTACATAACAAGGGCACAAATTAGAGAGGAAGGTTATGAAGAGGTCATGCAGAAGGCACGAAATTAATACAGGATTCATGTTAGCCATTAACAGCAGTCCACAGCCCTGGATTTATCACCTTCCACATGAGATCCTAGAGCTCACAGGAACTGATGAACAGACCCTCCAAACACGTAAGTATCAGTATTTATTAAACTGATTTACAATTAGAGCGGGAAAAAAAAAAAGAGTTCAATAGAGTGAAGTGACTTTCCAACAACCACAGAGCAGAATAATTTGCAGAGCTTAGGGTACAGCTAGGGTAAAAACTAGGTCTCTTGAAACACAGACCTATCCTACAGCCAAGAAAACATCCTGTCTCGGCAAGATAAGCAAACTTTTCCACAGCATTCAGTTTCCAAATGCAGTGTTTCTGGCCCTGACTCTATTTAAACAGAAAGGCAAACTAAAGTCCATCTACTATTCACCCAGCCCAAACGGGCAATATAAAAATCTGTTCGTACTGGCTGCACATCAAAAGAAATGACCGTGGGTTACAAGCACCACATTAAAGAGTTAACAGGATTTTACTTTAAGAGGAGTTCATTTAGAGGTCAAACATTTTCTGAAAACTTGTTATTCCACTGATATTACATAATTCCAGCGGGTAGCCAAGACATAATTCTACAGATGCTGAAATGGGAATAAAACAGTCCAAACAAGCTGAATAGGTTTCCTTTTCCATCCTGCCTTGATGCCATGAATGGAACTATTTCTTTATAGGAGAATTATGCAAGAACCCAAGTTCTGGAAAAGTACCTGCAGAGCCATCAAATCCAGAGATGAACGCCCTTCTGCAATCACAGGGTGCAATGTATTCACTCTAGAAAACAAAAGAGGCAGAAATTATTTATAGCAGCAGGGGAAAAAAACCAATCAGCTGATGACAAATACTTTGACAAGCTTTTTCTCCTAAAGGACAGCACAGGGAGAACAAAATGAGTTAAAAAATCCTAGGCTCTACTCCACTGGAACATTTAATCATCTGTGATTATACTGTATTTACGTTCAACTGGTGGGTTTTTTTAAGCTGCAGCACTTTTCTCCCACAAACGTCTGTAAACACTACAGTGCTTCAGAGTTTGCAGACTTTTATTTCACACTCAGCCTCCCCTTTGGGCAACAAACAAATGATGCCTTTGAAGCTGCAATGTGAAAGGAAGAGAAACAAAAAGCACTACTTGATCTTGGAAACCAGACTAATTAGAACATAAAATCTGTAAAATTCGCTATCTCCAGTGAAGTCCCCTCACTGGTATTTTTAAGAATTCCTTTAAGACTTTCTTTTCCATAACAATTACATTGAAAAAAATTATCAGAGTGGTAAAACTAAAAAATTTAACCCTGAGGACCTTTTCTAAATAGACACTGATCGTCTCACTTCTCCTTTACCCACTCAAAATCATACTACAGCAAAAACTGCCAGACCATGGTTTGATGGATGAGAGGAAATCAAAACCTACTAGTCCATCCTCATCTCCAACCTATCATAACCTGCATTTGTGGACACATTCCTTGGCAGTACTGTAGAAGAGCCTGAGAAAGTTCAGAAAACTGATATCCACAGGAGCTGCCAAAATTAAAAGAACTGTACCTTTACATGGCCCACAAGCCTTTTTTATGGGATCCCATTCTGGCAAGTTTGGAGGTCAGAACTGCTGAATAGGCCTGTTAATTAACAAGTGCAGCTCAGCAAATCAGCTTAATCCAGGCTGACAGCATCAATGTATGAGCTGTAAAACCCCTGGATTTGTACCTTACAAATGGTCTGAAACCCAAGTCTGTTCCACAGCCCATGAAGTTTCTCTGCACCCAGCTGTGCTGGGGCAAAAGAAACATCTTAGGGACTGAGTTAAGAAATCACAGCCCACTTCTCAACAGCCCACTTCTCTCCAACTCTGATAGAATCACCTGAGTGTTAAAAAACACTCCTTTCAAATCTGTTACTCTTCACCATTCTAAAGAAGGCAGAGGGTTCAAAGCACAGCAGTGAGGAAGCACAAATCACAGCACCTGGGACCAGCTCTTTATTTCCGCTCCAAATCACACCGTGATCAAACCTCCTTCAGAACAGCCACATCTCTCCCCTCCTGGGAGAGGCCCTAGGCAGCAGCTACCAACCATTCCTTTCAACAGCAAATCTCACGGCCCAAAAGAGGATCTTGCTGAGCAGCTTTTGCTCCTGATTGCCAGGGAAGATTTGTGGGATATGCTCTAGAGAAATCCTCCATTTTATCCAAACATTAGTGAAAGTTGGCAGAAAGGAAGGGGGTGGAGAGACCATGGGTGCCCTCATCTCTGACCCAGTTACTTTCCCATGCATTTTCTTGTCCAGCCCCACAGGGCTGTGACATATGCTCAGCAGCTGTGGGGAGGAGGGGTCAGGATTCCCACCTCAGGAAGGGATGACTGCTCTCTGCACAACTCCAGATGATCGGTGGATGCATCTCAGACCGACACAGCAAGCTATCACCACTAACCCCCTTTAGAATAATAACAAAGGCATCAGCAGACAGAGAGGACAAAGTCATTCAGGGAATGGAATCAAGTGCCTGTTTCCCCACTGCCTGTCTCACAGCAGCAGGACAGAACACAAAGGCAGAGCAATGCCAGACCTGAGGATTTCCCATTTCAACAATTCCTAATGACTATTCAGCCCATTGACTGCTATGACTGCCCACTGCTACACTCCATATCTCAAAGGTTGGACACCATCACCCCGGGTCTGACACCTAAAGATGTTGGAAATTTCCCATCCTGGAACATATCACTAAGTACATCCCAAAGCAGACCACTGATTTGTCTTCCATTTTTCTTGACCAACACAGCAGAGACTATAGGTAAGTTTGCTTGTGCAGACAAGAATCTCACATTCATAGGGTGGATTAACACCACAAAACAGTAAAATGGATTTAAAAAAAAATACAAAAGTAAAAAAGTAAATGTATCAGTTATAGATCTGGTAAAAGCTGACCAAAATTAGCAAAGACCTTGGTTGCATGGAAATACCCCCTGGCGTCCCATTCACAGGGCATAAGGCAGATGGACTTTAAAAGGGAGTATGAGGGATCTGGAGGGGAAGACCCTTCATTCATCTGTCAGTCTGAATTCTTGCACACCCACCTGTTCTGCTTCATGCAGCAACCCCCACTGTAAAAAGATGAGCCCATGTTCTGCAGAAGCTAAAATTACTAGGGGAGCACCTGTGTACGCCACACAAAGCACAGACCACTGCACAGTCAGAACAAGGTATTTCCTGGGGCTTGTCTTGCAGCTCTGATGGCCTTCAACCTGGCCCTCCTCAGGCCTTTCACGTCTGCTTTTCACCACGCCTGTCAGTCCTGCAGACAAAACTACAACACAAAAATACTCAGCTAAACCAGAAAGAACCCCCAATACCGGTGGTGCTGGTAGAGTCTGCAAGGTTGAGACATTAGTATGTTAAAGGTTATTCTAGCCTAATGTCAATCAAGATCAGCAAGGAAAAGTGCAGCTCACTACCCTTAGAGGTATGACACTGGTGTCATTAAAGAACAAACACTGCAGTGTACCTGGAGGGAGGTCAGTATTCACTGCCAAAAACCAAACTGCATTGGTAAGATCTGGAACAGGTCAGTGCAACCTGTGCACAAGCCGCTTCTTGCTTTATAGTCCCACTGATTCCTCAGCTCAGCACAAGTGTGCATGAGCAGAGCCAGCCCTGAGCAGAAGACAGTACCTCTGCCAACCCAAACACAGGGCCCTGAGCTGGGCAGGTGCTTCCTTGATGTGGAAGACCAGCCAGATCTGATTAAATTTGTTTTGAGTCAAGGCCTGGAGGTAGAAGCCAGCCCCAGTTAAGCTTTGACTGGCTCCAAACCCAAGCTCTAATCCAAACATCATTACCTCCATTAAGAAGCTCCTCCAATCTCTGAATATTCACATATGGGCAAACTCTAGATTCAATGTAAACTGCATGACAACATACAAAAATGGATCCTGCATTTACCACTGCAATACCCCAAAAGCTCTGACAGACATTTTTAACTGAACCACAAAGGATTTACGTGCCTCATTCCCAAAAGCATGGCTTTTCAAGCCTTCATGATCCTCAGACACCTGTAGCCACATGATCCACCTAGCACTCACAAAAGGAAGTGGGATTCTTTGCATGGACTTTATCCCACTTTTGACTCAGACTGCTCTCCTTTCTCATCAGCCTTGGGACCATCCAGGTCCCCACAGAAACAGTCTGTTTGTTCAGACTTCTTATCACCAGCACCAAAATGTTCAAAAATTAAAGCAGCCAGACCACATCCAGGGCTGACTGCAAGACCCACAAATCCAAGGTATTAGCAGCTTTGGTTAAGCCAGAGTCGGAGCCAGCTGAGTTTGAGGAGCTCTGCAAGCCTTTCAGTTCCTCACACAACTAAACATGGAAAGCAAAGGATACAACTGATGGCAAGACTCCTGGCAGTATTATAATCTAAACCTCTTAGCCTTGCAAGAAAACCAATATGAAAAGTATCACAGAACTCAAAGCTCAAACATTCCCAGTGTTACAAAGAGAAATCAGTCAGCAAGTTGCAGCATCAGGGTGTATCAGCATCAGTCCAATCCAGGGGTTCCTTTGCTATCCAGAAGGGAATAGAGCTTCCCCTAATCTAACCCTGTGGCAACACCACAGGAGGGAAAGCCCTCTTTGTTGACAAGCTCTGTGATGTGGATCCCAGGACAGCCTCAGGAACAGCCAAGGCAAGAACAGCAATACACCACTTACTTAGGCTGTGGGGAGAAAATGGCTTGGGCTACCAAATGCTTGGATATCATTAAACCACAGTGTTCTGAGTCATGGAGGGAGCTGCGCAAGAGCAAAATCTGACTGCAGGGTTGTAAAGTTCTTGTTTGCACACAGGAAATAAACTCTTGCTTTGGAGGGAGTTGCAAATTTCAGGTTATCACAATTTACCTGGAATCAGTAAGGCTGTTCTGGGATCAACAGGTGCCTATCAATGCCAAAAATTATACCAATTCCCAAACCTCACAGGAAAAAAATCTGGCACCGGCTAGTCAGGAGGCACCAGAATCAGCAGTGTACAGTAATCGTTTCCATTCAGATAGATTCGCTCTGCAGAGAAACCTGACCAACTCGCCTGGCAGGAAATAGCAATGGGGTTCTCTGCTCAACTGCACTCTGTCAAGGAAAAGAAAGCAACAGAAAAACCCAGAAGTCCTGAGGGTCACATTCTTCAACTCACATGACAGCATTTAATGTCTAGTGAAATGAAACCAGAGTTATATATGGATAGAGGCAGCTTGAGGCAGGAATGCAGCAGACAATAGCAGCTGCAGAAAACGCCTTCCCCCTACCTGCCCAAGTTTGGATCTCCCTAAGAGGAAACACGATGCTGCGCATATGGTCCCAGGGCACAGGCAAGTCTGGACCCGGCTCACCCCAGTGCCAAGTCAAGGGCAAAGGTTCCGACTCAGCTGCATTTTGCTCTCATGCACCCTGGGGTAAAAGGGAGCTTTGGGTGTGAGCCAGGAAAGCTTCAGGTCTTTTGTTTCCTGAAAATGGCTGAGGAGGGAAAAATCCTTTGGCAGTTCTTGGATCTCCTAACGGAGTGAACAGAAGAGTAAAACTCGCATATGAGCTGGCAGGAGAGGTAAAAGGCAGTTCAGCAACTTAAAATTTATGTCATGGCCTACAAAAGTCTTAACAATGGAGGCAACACGCACCACAGTTACTGCCATGAGTTACCACTCGGCCCAGACTTCCCTCCTATCTTTCATGCAGAACATGATGCAGAGCAGCAGGGAAAGCAAAGCATCACTGTGGCGTGTTCCTTCCCTGCCTCTCCAAAGGCCCCTCCATGTGGGATCTAAAGGGCTTTAGCATAAGGTAGCAAATTCCAGTAAGAACTTGATCTAGCAAAGGAAAAGCTCTGCAACTAATCCTTCATCACCTCACTTACGAGTATGTGTTGATCAGGAGGTGTTAATGGGGAAACTAAAGCTCAGATAATTAATGTCTATTCCTCAACCAGTAAATCCATTCTTCTCAGAAGTGAGGATGGGTACAAGTGCTTTGGCAAGCTCCCTTTTCTGTAGTGCCAGCTCCCTGGAGACAATCCGATGAGAAGTTTTTGGTAGACCATCCACTCTGATTTCTCACAAGTACCTAAAACCCTCAGTCTCCTAAACAGACCCCAGAAACGTTTTCCAACCATTATTTCTCTGGTAATACAGACTTTTACACTAGAACTACTAAAGCAAGTGAGCAGAAGGTGATTTTAGTTATCCCTTGCTTTTATTTATTTTTTGCAGGGAAGGAAAATTAGACCATTCCCATAACTCATCCATTCATACCTGGTGGGCATCTCCAGACGGCACTATGTAGGCTTGGACAGGCTCCTGGACATACTTGGGATTCTTCATCACCTGCCGCAGTTGCTTTAGCAGCTCCGTTGTAATTTTTGGACTCATCTTTCTACCTGCAACTAAAAGAAAGCACAAACCTCCATTACTCCTACCATCCCAGGTCACTCACATGCGCAGGAACAGGGCAGTCACCACTGGAAACTCCACTTGAGGACAACTGCACCAACATCATCCCTCTCAGATCAGAATTTCACCTGTCTTGTCACTTTGCTTATTTTCCTTAAAAATGAGGGATCAGGTTAAGGCCAGAGAGTCAAAGCTGGTCTGTCCTGTAAAGGATCTTTCTCACTTGAAGGATGACAGGCCCTGTGGTGAAACACACAAGCTTAACACACTGACCACCCCTTCTTGTGTGTGGACAAGACCAGGAAACCCAGCATCTCAGACATTCCTTATTACAGCCAGGAAAGGGCTTGACATGTGATGTGAATGGTTTCAAGTACCCACAGATCAGAAGCAGCCCCACCTGTCATACGCATTGAGAGAAACTTTCACTCTTTTCACTCTGGGGCTAGAGATGCTGTGGCTTACATGACACAAGAGCACAGGCTGCTGGCAGAGCAAGACGTGTCACGAGGAACTCAGAAATGGACCAATTATAAATGCAATTTTTACAAGTTTCACTATAGCCCAGAGTTTCATGGTGGACTGGTGAGTGGATTAACTCAGACAAAAGTAATCTGCTCCCAAGGACATCCAGAGGAGTGCATTCACTGGCCACATTCACCTCTGGGCTGTGTGCTAGTTCATCTAGAAGAGCACAACCGTAACAGGAGGAACAGCTCAATGAGCTCTCACAAGGGACTGCCAGAGGACAACTAAGGAGGCTTACGGGAACCTCCTCTAAAGACCTTTGGTAAATGCTCTGCAGACCTCAGCTAGTGTCAGGCAGGGTGGGGCACAGCCTGGATGGAAGATCACAGGGGAAAACATGGACACAGGGCAATGCCCCTCCCTGGCTGTGTTTTTTTTTAATCTATCTTTGGCATTGCAGTGAACACCAGCTTCTCAATGTTACCCCAAAAGTGTCTCCAGCCAGGACATGCTGTGAGCACCACACACAGTGACACATCAGGCCCTGCTGCTGTGCTGGCACAAGAGAAGGTTGCAGGGGAAGGCACACACTGACTGCAGGGGATGTTCAAGCTGTAGGAGATGCCTGGCCAGAAAGACTATGAAAATCAAGTAACCTGAACCTCCTCAGAGATTTCTGTCCATCTTTTCCTCACTCACATCTCCAAAGGGTGCCCAAAGGGAGCCCCTTCTGAGTTCTCTACCCATTTCTTTCACATTTTCAAAATGTGCTGGGATCTTACAACTTTAATGCTGTCACTTTCCAGAGCAAGGTGGGTAGGCTGCGTGCTGCTTGAATGCCATGCTATGCAGTATTTTATTCTGACCAGTTAATTTCACAGCTCATTTCAAAGCCATGTCTACAAACAGATCATAGATGGGAAAAGCAAACAGCATGCAAGACTCAAATATTTTTTGCTTATGCAGGCACTTACCCTATTTACACCTCAGTAACTACCAGGAGTCCCAACTGACTTATGGTCTTATGCCAAAACACAATAAGGCACAGTCCCTGCCCTGTGATGTTTGCCATCTAAACGGGAAGGCAGAAAAGCTCCCTCTCCTTCACACGCGATATAAAGACATGATTTGACCAAGGTCAGACAGCTGTGCTGTGACCACATCAGGAACTGAACCAAGATCTGATGCATTCAGGTGTAAAAATCTCAACTCAAGACCACCATTCACATATCTCATCACAGGAAGTTTAGACAAGACTTGAGTGTGACTGACTCTGTCCACAGGTACACTGTGTTTCAAAACCCAGGCCAAAAGAAGCAAATCAAGGTCAAAAGGCACTGAATCCTCAAATTGGTATCTTGTCCCTTTGCTGGGATTAGATTACACCTCAGATTTATTTCCAGAACACATTTCATAGTTTTATACAGTGTTTGCAAGCTACACTGAACTTCATAATACTGTGATTGTTTCTGTCTGTCCTTTGCAAGCAGCTGCTGTAACATTCTATAACATTGCTGCTGATTTATGTTCAGATAGAGTAAAACACAAAGAGAGAGCAACAACACAGCAACTAGCCAGCAGAAAAGAATCTCTTTCTCAAACTCATAAGGACACAGTTTCCGTTCTTGGCTTGTGCTTTGTCTCCAGGAGTCTAAAAGTCTCATATAAACAGGCAAGGCATGACAAGGCTTTGCCTTTTAATAAAGCTCATTGATGACAAGCCTCAGTTTTCTTAGCAAGCAAGAGATTCTCTCAAGGACAAAAAAAATAATTTAAAAAGTACTCTCCCTGTTGAAAGATTTGCTTGCAATATTAAATCACAACCAAGCTAGATTAGCAAAAAAACCCATACTATGGAGGACATCTATTTTAGATAACCCCCACAGTATAAGAAATCACTTTGAAAAAGTCCTACCCAAACTTTACAATAAAAATCGTCTTCAGTTTCCACAGAAAGGGAAGCTATTTTCTCACAGATCTTTGGTAGTGCTTTATTCTGGTCCCCCTATAAGTTTTACCTGGTGACTTTTCCTCTCTTGGCCACAATTATAAGCCTTTACCAAGTCCAAGCAGCTTCTCAATTGTTATTTAATCACTACAGTGATTAAAACCGAACACAGCTGAAATTAAGATAGTGGATTTAGCAGTGCAAGGACCAGTCCCGTTCCCTAAATTTTCAAAGGCATCAGGCTCCCTTGTTACCTGTCTCTGTAGTTCCTCACGTCTGGATGCTGCTTGCCTCTGCTCACACAAAATACCATCCAGCTCTTTGCTCAGCCTTCATAAGTTCCACTGTGCCTGAGAAAGCAAAGGGCAGAACTGAAGTGGCTAACAAACTTTGCCCTCCCATAAAACATTCTCATCCCCCAGCAATGAGCTGAAAATGCATTAACACTACATTCTAATGGCATAGTTAGAGATGCACTGAGGGTGAACCATGAGGGAACAGGGAATGTCAAGGGCCTGGCATCTGCTTGTCAAGATTTTATGATTAAATCTTGCAAGTGTGTGCTGTTTTATGCCAATCTATTTTCTCAGTCATTCTGTCAGAGGCCACTCTCCACTTTACAGATGGAGAAACTTAAGGCAGAGCAGAAGAAGCATGGAAAGTACCACTGCAGCATGACGACAGTCAGAGCTGGATCCCAAAATCTGTCATTGTCTAGACAAATTTTATCTACACCTCACTCAAACCACAGAAGGCAGTTCTCCAAGAGCCCAGACCACATCCTGCCTGGACAGCATCTCCACCAGACACACAGGGCAAAGAGCAACCGTGGAAATGCTGTCAGAGGGTCCAGACACCTCCTCCTCCCTCCCACATGCATGCACAGCAATGGGCTGCTCAGGGGCTGGGGACACCAGGCCCAATGCCTCAGGGAGTGTGTCAGTGCCCCGGCAGGGAAGGGCGGTGAGGCCAAGAGGTCTGGCTACAGCTGGGTCTGCCTGGGGCTGCTTTGTTAGACCACCCTGAGTGTTTATGTCCTGTTTTCTTCAGATATGCTTGTCCGTATGACAATTTTCTCCTCACTTTCTCATTTTACAAATAGCCTTGTTCAAAATAAGCACTCAAGCTTGCACAGTAAGGAACCGGCAGCACCACCCCAAGCCAGACCTCTCTGGTTGGGTGCATGCAGGGCAGCCCAAGCACTCACAGCCCATTGTTTGCCTCTCCCATACCTGCCTGCACCTCAAACTCACCAAACAGAATCACAGAATTGTTAGGGTTGGAGGGGACCTCTCGAGATGGTCTAGTCCGACCTCCCTGCCAAGGCAGAGCCACTGGAACAGGTGACACAGGAATACATCCAGGTGGTTTTGGAATGACTCCAGAGAGGGAGCCTCCACAACCTCCCTGGGCAGCCCGTCTCATTGCTCTGCCATCCTCAATATAAAAAAGTTCTTTCTCACGTTGGGATGGAACTTCTTGTTTTAGTTTGTGGCCATTACTCCTNGACGGGAGCGGGATAGGAGCGAGCGCGGGATCGGGGCTGGGAGAGGGATGGGGATTGGGACTGGGAGCCGGACGGGTATCGGAACCAGGACTGGAACTGAGACTGGGACTGGGACCGGGATCAGGATCGGAATCGGAACTGGGATTGGGATCGGGACCGGGACCGGGANGCACCAAAAAGCGACTTGCACAGTCCTCTTGGCAAGCACTGAGATATTCATATGCACTGATGAAAAGACAACGCAGAAAGCACCGTGCCTCGCCAATTCCGCCTATGGAGACTTTCCCTTTTGCAACAGGCCTTGCCCATCTCGCATTGGCCCTTTTAGCCATCAGCGCGCTCGCAGCAAGCGTGGGTAGAGCCCTTCCCAAATCTTCGTTCACGAAGCCTAGCCATGATGATGATAACCCCTCTCGGTCATCTCCAAACCGAACATGCCCTGCTCCGGCAGTCTCCCCTAGTAAGAGAGATGCTCCTGCGCCTCAAAGCAAAACGCCTCCCCCAGCCCCACACAACGCTGACAGGACCGCGTGGGCCTGGACACCCGGCCTGGGCCCGGCTGTCGGCGCTGGATGCCCTGACAGGGCCTGGACCTGGACCCCCGGCCGGCTGACCGGCTGGAGGGGAAACACAGGCCGAGGCCGGACACGGTGCCACAAATGCCGCCCGGTGCCGGTGCCGCCACACCCGCGCCGCTCACCTGCCCTGCCCCGACCCGGCCCGGCCCGACAGCCGCGAGCGGGCACGCAGCGCCGCCCCCTGACGTCACCGCGCGCGTCACGGGCCGCGCGGGGCGGCACCGGAGCGGGAGCGGGGCCGGGAGTGGGAATGGGAATGGGAATGGGAACGGGGATGGGAGCGGGAACGGGGATGGGAACGGGAATGGGAACGGGGACAGGGATGGGG
>VXAU01000669.1:2297853-2319017 GCA_013399695.1 Formicarius rufipectus
GATGGGGAGCAGGATCGGGACTGGGAGAGGGATGGGGAGAGCGGGGACGGGGACGGGAGCGGGATAGGAGCGAGCGCGGGATCGGGGCTGGGAGAGGGATGGGGATTGGGACTGGGAGCCGGACGGGTATCGGAACCAGGACTGGAACTGAGACTGGGACTGGGACCGGGATCAGGATCGGAATCGGAACTGGGATTGGGATCGGGACCGGGACCGGGACTGGGAACGGGATCGGGACCGGGAGCGCCCACCGGGGCCGCCCCAGCCCCCCCGCACTAGCGGGCGCCGCCGAACACGTCCCCCCGCGGAGGGACCGGAGCGATGCCCGTGTCCGACACCTCGCTCTGCGCTCCCGTCCTCGACCCACCTCGCTCCTGAACTTCCGAAAATACATGCTGGGGTCGCGGCGGGGGCCACTGGATTTTGGGAACTGTCTGAGGCAGGTGGAGAAGGACGGGCTGGGCGCTCACACCTGCCCCTCCCCACCCCCCAGCACCAAACTGATGGGCAGTGTGAGAAGCATTGGGAAGAAATGCAGTGCTGCGGAGGTGGTGAGGCACTGGAACTGGTTGCCCACAGGGAAGCTGTGGATGCCCCATCCCTGGAAGTGTTGGAAGGCAGGCTGGATGGGGCTTTGAGCAGCCTGGGCTGGTGGAAGGTGTCCTTGCCTGTGGTTAAGACTAGATGATCTTTTAAGGTCCCTTCCAACCCAAACCACTCTGATTCTATGAAAATCTGGCCACTTGCCATGTGTGCTCCCTAATGAAAATACCTTCCACCACCCTGCTCTGCCCTGGCACTCTTTTACAGGTGGGCTATAAGTAAACCCTACTGAGAGAAACATGAGTCTGTTACAGAAGATCATCACCAAGAAAGGCTACAGCAAAACTAAAAAAACGTGCTTTGTAACTATGTCCAGGCAAGAGGGGTTTGCTTGCAGCAGGGGGTACCTGGGGACCCTCTGGCCTCAACACTGACCATGCCACAGCCACCCCTCGCCCATGGGGTTCAGCACTGCACCCCAGTTAACTGTGACTCTGCAAAGGATGAAGAGAGGAGGAAAATGTACTCAGTGTGACCCGTCTTTGTTCAGGGCCTTTCACACATCCTGGGGCCTCAGTAGGGGAGGAGGTGCTCAGCTGGCTGCACAGTGCCCAGTACTGGGCCCTTAAAGATGCACAGGCTGGATACTACACCAAACATCCTGCTGATAGGGGAAAACCATGTGGGGTACATAGCCAGCTCATGGGCCTCAGTCCATATGCGTTTTTCCAGAGAAGAAAAAGTGCAGCCAGAAGCTACCCTACATTCCCTCTTCCTCTCCCTCAGTCCCCATCAGTGCTGTAGCCTGCAGAGCTTTACCTACAAACTGACAAACATTTGCTGCTGCATCTCGTGAGCAAACATGCGCCAGGCTTTTACTGAACCACCTGGGTCTCCCCAACTCTTCCTGTACTTCCAGGGGAAGCATGAAGCAAAACCAGGATGAGATAAGTGTGGAATAATTCAGGGGAAGAGGCTTTTGGACATCTCTAGTCCAAGCCTATGCTAAAAGCAATGCTACATTCAAAGCTAGTGCAGGTCCTGCTGGGTTTTGAGTATCTCCAAGAAAGGAGAAGCATGGCTTCCCTCAGCACCACCATGGAGCAAAGAGGTTTATTCCTGCTATCCAAGCAGATTTTCTTCATTGCAACTTGCCCCTTGACCTTTTGCAGTGCACATCTGGAAAGGGTGTGGCTCCTTTTTCTCTCTGTCCATTCTCTAGGCTCAGCAGTTCCAGCTCCCCTGCAGCCAGTCCCAGCCAGCAACTGTGGCTCTCTCAGCTTCGCAGATCTCTGTCTTGTAGATCTCTGCAATAAAATTTAGGGCATAACACAGCAAAACTTGTAATCCAAAAGAATAAAAGGTCTGTCCTGCAACCAACATCACAGTGTTGGGAAGGGTCATTGAAGGGGGATGAGATTGCAGACTGTCTCTGAGGAGGGACAGGAGAGAGGGAAGAGGGAGGCTGGTGACCACAACTGATATAGCAGGTAATTTTCTTTCCATGTTAACCTCCTTGGGTGAAGCTAATTGCTGTTTCCCAAATATTCTCACCCTGTATTACAGCCTTGCCCACAAGGGATTCCTATAATCCTGGCAGTCTGGCCCAGAAAGGCCCATTTAAATCATCTCATCAGTGTCCCCCTCAGGGTAAAACTACAGCCATGTTTAGCATTTGTGTTACAGACCACATTATGCTCACCCTGCAGAATATTTGCTGAGGAGATTCATTTCTTGGAAACCAGCCAGAATCCAGAAATGCTCATACCAAAGCACGTGTCAGGACATTTTAAAAGCACTGCAACATTGGCATGACAATCACAGAGATCATTTGCCAATGACATACTCTGCAGCTGAATCCAATCAGGGTAGTGAAATGGTCCTTTCAGCCTCCTCTGACTCACAATAATAATAATAATTTGGGGTTAGATTTTGCATTTGGCTGTGGCTCTTAATAGAAGGTTGTGGAGAGCTGCACCTGCCAGAGCTGTGCACCAGCCCAGAGAAGGGGGAGGGATCAGTATGAAACATTTCAAACGTTGGTCCAGCTCTCCAAGAGAGGCTGCCTTTTCCTCTCCTGTTCTTGGCTTGTGCATGTTGTACCCAAATGAACAGGAGACTCTGATCTCCCCTTGGCATTGTCCACACGCTTCATGATTGATTCCCAGGGGCAGAGCTAAGGGTGTCTCACTTCTTCCCTTCCTGCTCTGCAGCGCTTTCAGTTTGGTTGAATTTAGGACAGTGGCTAAATACAAGGTAGTCTTAATCCCTGTGTCAGTTAAATTGTTTGATTATTTTTTGCCAGTGAATCATTATTATATGTGTTTGGGCTAGCTAACGGACCGTGGGAGCAGTGGCAATCAAACACAGGGAGCAAAGAAAATATTCTCCTATGTGGGAGTGTGATGTGGGGAGTGTGCACAGCATGAAATAATCAGGCTGCTGGCAGAGCCCGGTGTACCAGAGGGAGGACAGGACAGAGGAAAGCTCAGCATCTTCTCAGAATTTCCCTCAGTTCCTCCAGGTCTGGAGATATCTTTCAGCCTGTCCTCAGCCAGAATTACCATGTGAGAGCAGCTCTTTTCTGCTTCTTTTACTTACTCTGCAACTCCAGAATGAGAGGAGAGCAAACCAGAGGCATTGAATTTGATTAAATTTCTCTACTTTGGACCGAGCTCATGGCAGAAATAACAAGCATTGCTGTGGACAGACTATCAATGTGATATTGATGTCTCTCTGTAATTTAAAGCCACCATTCAAAAGCACTGTACTGCATTGCTTGGTGACCAAAACATGTCCCCATTCTGCCTTCCTGATCAAGATCTTTATCTAATAAAGGTAAAAAAAGTCTTCATTCCTGTCTCCTAAAAATGTGCTAAAGGAAGCAGAAAACAGAAGGGAAAATATTGATGTCTGCAAGAGCTGCTGAGTTGCTACTGAGTGTCTGGTATTGCAGAGCCACATTGTGAAGGCTGCTGTGCCCAGAGGTGACTTCTGACTGGTTCTGACTCACTGAGCAAGCACTAAAATTTAGACTAATTTGCTTTCCTTCCTGGTAGAATTAATAATGACGAACTGACAGGTATTCTGCATAAGAACCTCGTTCTAGGAGAGTAATGATCTTGTAAGAAAAGATGTATTCAGACCACAAAGCATTTTGCAGACATCTCCTGACTATGCTAGTGACAAGTCCTCTGCAATAAACAGCCATTTTACAGGTGAAGGTGTGACTGTGCCATGTGGGCTGTTATTCTGCCAGTCTGCAGAGACCTGAGTCTAAACATTGCAAGCATCCCAGTACCACCAGTGACCTGAACCAGCAGGACCAATGTTAAGCCCATGGATGAGCCCTGAGTAGGTCTGGATTGCTTGGGAGGCTGGTACTGAGACACGACCCATGGCTGATGGATGCCCAGGCTGAATGAGGCAGTGGATTGCTGCAAAAGGCTTTGCCCAGATGAGCACAGGAGATAGCACTATTTATTTCATTTGAATAATACATGACTAATAGGTTAAATAAGAGAAAGCAGAGTGAGCTTTCCGGTTAAGCCAAAGTGTTTGATGCTTGTTTCCTGGGCATTTTGTGTCTCTGGGAAGCTTTGAAGTGGTCCTAATGAACGTGCCAATGTAGATAATGTAAAATCTTTAATAATTAATTTATCAGACGGTGCTATGAAATATAGCCTCAAATGTTTAAAGAGATGAAACTGCCCTTTCTAAATCGTTGTTTGATCTCAGTTAAAATGGTGCAAGTTCTGATGAAAAGATCCTTTATGGAAGAACTTCAATTTACCTTGCTTTGAATTAAATTGTCCTAATTTGGCTGTCTTTTACAATTTTATAACGCTGTATTTGCATCAGATTACAAAAGAAAGGGGTGAGGGAGAAAGACCTGAGGAGTAGCAACCAAAATCCCGAGACCAACCTTGCCAAATGACAGAGCCACTAAGTCAGTTGTAATCTTGATCTATATCAAGTTATCAAGGCCTGGAAATAAGCCATAAGAACTCACTTTATCTTATCAACCCTCCTATACCCATGATGCCTTTGTCATGGTTGTAACTTTCATTTCCTTCACCTTCTCCTTACCTGTGAAATTTAGATTCCTGCTTTGCAATCTGATCTCCAAAAATGCTTCCCACCCTAAGCAAGACAACAGCCTTTTCAAGGCAGAAGCTGTATGGAACCTTGGTGAGAGAGACCACGGTGTTGGTCTGTGGACAATTTTTTTTTCCTTTCCAAGTGGTGCAGGATGTTGTGGGAGACAACAGTAGGAATGGGGATTTGTAGGGGAGGCGCTGAGCATCTACACAGCTCTCACCGAGGACAGGGGATGCTGGTGGTATCTGCCAGTGGCTTGGGACATCTCCTGGACACTGGACAGGTGAAAGGATGCTCTCAGCCCTGCTTTCCTGACACAGAGGCCAGTGCCACCTGCACTGCTGGGCTATCCCTTGCCCGTGGTCCCACAGTGCCAAAGCCTCAGCACTGCTTCCAAGCTGGGAAATATATTAGGAGACACGTAGGGGGTTGGAGGTGAAGGTGGGGATCACTTCCTCCCTTTCAACATGGGCCCAAAACATACTTTTACAAGGTTGCACACATGGCCAAACAGCCCCTCCCATCCATGTGACAGTGCTGGGATTGTGGAGACAATAACCCGCTTGGGTTTGTGTTTCCAGGGTCTGTCCTGCAGTCACGTGTAAGTTGTTTTACTCACAAAAGACTTGCAGTGAGTTGGGCTGCATTCACATCTCTGTGCTGGCTGGGCAGGGTCACATCCTCCCAGCCCAGAGGCACATTTGTGTCCATGTGGGGGAGAACAAGTATTGGAAGTCCATTTTTTTTCCTATTTCCACCCTAGAAAATGGCCTAAAAACAATCAATGCCAGTGTTTTGGTAGTATATATCAGCAGTGCTGTAATGTGCCAAGACAAGGAAGGGCCTGAGAATAGCAAAAAACTGTATTTTCAGCTCCCAGCTCTGAGTTAAATGGAGGTTTCAAACATGTGCCACGAGTCCTCTTGGATCACATTTAAAATAAATTTTGTATGTTTGGAAACAGTGAAACTGGAAACTGCAACAACAAATGGTGTGTTTGGGGGAAAAGATAGCAGGGAGAGAAGAAACAAGCCTATCTAGAGATCTTATCTTCATTTTTCTTGGGAGGACAATTTATCCAGCCAACACTGGAAGTTGATCATTGTTGGGTGGTTCCCGGCAGCTGCATTTGGAAAGGAAAGGGAGGCAGCAGCAGGCCAGGTAGATATACAAATACTTCCACGTCTGCTCTTTTCAGTTAAATACCAGATGTTTGGACTTTGCTTGTAAACCTTTAATGACAGGGATGAAAATGAAATGTTTGCTGCGTTCTCTACCTGGCTCCGTTTCAATACCAAACAATTCTCACATATCCCCACTCACCTGTACTTGCCTGTTTGCAAGTGAAATGTGAGCCTTGTGGCCATTTCCAGGACTCTTTAGTTTCCTCTTGCCTGTTCTAGCATGAAAAGAGATGGAAAAAGCTAGGTCTAATGTATACAAAAGAGACCACAGTGGTCACTGGTGCAGCACTGGCATTAAGTGCTTTAGATCATTTGTTCAGCCTGCATAAAAGTCTGTGCTGCTAAGGAAGTATATCCTGGTTAATTGCATACATTTATGGATATATTTAAATATTAAAATCATGCTTATTGCACAACAGAGACTTTTATTCAGTTCCTATGATGCTATTCTTCCTTTGAGTCTTCACTAGCACAAATACTAACAGGGTGCAACAACCTGTCTGTGTTTTGCCCTGACACCTGGAAAGTATTTTTATTCCACAATGTTTCCTTATCTGCTCCAGCAACAAAACTAATGAAACCAGGTGTCTTCTAGGTCCTGCTTCTCTCACGAGCTGCTTGGGAGGGAAATAGGAGTCCTCCTGTGAGTTTCTGCAGAGCTCAGATTCTTGTCACTTCTCCCCTAGATGCTAACCCAGGTCTCTGGCATTGCCAGTGAGGGACCAGACATGACTTTTGTTTCTAATTAACATTTGCAGTATGGTAGACATTTATTTGTATGTGTATGTATATAAGGACCATGTCTTACAAGCCCCAGCTCCAAGTCACTGCCTTTGTGAGCAAGGCCCACTCACTTGATTAAAAATCCCTTGAACCTGAATGTGTTGAAATAATTTTGTGTCCCAAGCTGTGTAATATATTAAATGAATCACAGTACAAGAAACAGATGTTTATTGCAGTGGGTGCGGGAGTCCAGACACAAAGTATTGGGTTACTGTCTGTCTCAGATAACGGCACAAAGCAGAAAAGTTGGGATTAAACATTCTACATGTGTCGAATGTAGAAACTTTAAACCTGCAAAATGTAGCCCAGGTCCTTGTAACTGGCCTTACGTGAGCAAACCTGTGGTTGCTGTGCAGTGTTCCCAGACTGCGAACAGCACTTGGGCACAAAACTGTGTGCTGGCACATGTCCAGCATGTGACACCAAACTGAGGCTCAGATGCTGTAGTTTGGTGCCTGGCCAGATTTTTTAACTGCCTTGCCCAAGGGAATGTGAACAATATCCTCTATCTAAGAGAGGTTTGGGACCATCTGAGACCACCATCTATAATATTTCAGGTCTTTGGACACTGTTCTCTAGATCTAACCGCAGAACTGAGCCCTGGGCTTTTCAAATGGGCTGTTTTTCTTAAAACAAAGGCTCATTATGTTTGTTTAGTTATTTTTGTCTGTTAAGCCAGAACTCTCAATTAGGAGTGAGAAAAACTGGGCTGACTTTTTTTTCCCCCCCAAATGAAAAATGAAATATGAGGAGCTCCAGCAAAGTTTGGGGGCTGGGGCATCTCTATCAGGCTGACTGCTTGACTCTTACAACTCAGCACAGGGAATGTTTACTCAAAACTCTGTACAGGAGAAAGCATGAGCCCAAAAAAGCAAATGAGGTAATGCAAAGTATCCCTGTAGAAAGATTGTGCATATTCAGGGGTGCTCTTTGCCTGCAACTTTTCTGCCCTGCACTCATTCTTTTATCGTAAGCAGCATTGACCATGTGGGTCCTGTTTGGGGTCATTTCCAAAAGACCTGTGGGTCCAGGAGGTGCTTTGTGCTGGGGGTCCCTGAGGGTTCTCTGTCTCTGTCCCTGCAGGGTGACAGTCAGTGGAAAGCAGAGTGACCAGACCTCCAGCCTCTCTAGCCACCTGCAACCACTGTCCTTTGGCTGGCAAGAACAGCAGAAAATGAAAAGCACCATTTCTACATTTTAAAATCTGTTTAAACAAACAGACCTTTGCTCAGACAGAGCTCAGCCTCCTCCCACATCCCACCAATCACTGTATCACAGGCAGTGCTTCCTGGCTGCAGGATCTGGGCTTCACTCATAAAGGAGGAAAGATTTGCTGCTTTTTTTCTGTTCCTGTTTGCATCCCTCAGCACACTTGAAATGATCTGTATCCTGAGTTATTCTTATACAAACTTTCCCATTGTTTGAGTTGCAGGTTATGAATTCTGTCCTTTTGAAGAAATATGACCCATGCTATGGAAAAGTGAGAATGGTGTTGTGTCTGCATGAGATACTCATGGATGTGACATACAGGAAAAGGATGAGTGCTTTGCACTGTCCTCATGAATGAAGCCACAGGAAGGAGGTGTGACAGGGCACCGGGTTAGCTGCTGAGAAATTTCCACGGTTCCTGATTTTATGCTGGCTCAATTTGCATCCTCACTCTGCATTTTCATTAACTGAATATATAGATAATAAAGAGCTCTTCAGGCACTAAAAGTCTTGTCTCTGCTAAGAGGGTTTTTAAAATATCTAACACCAGTGATTCAGACCTAATTTGTGACATTTGTGTCATGACAACCTGCAGTGTACAGCTTCTTCACAGCAGGCAGGAGAAGGGCAGGTGTTGATCTCTCTCTGGTGAGCAGCAATAGGACATGACAATATGGAACGGAGCTGTGTCAGGGCTGGGCTTTAGGAAAACACTGTTCACTGAGAGGGTGGTTGATCTCTAGAACAGGCTTCCAGAGAAAGTGGCCCTGACACCAAGGCTGCCAGAGTTCAAGGAGCATCTAGGACATGCTCTCAGCTATATGGTTTAGTTGTAGGTAGTCCTGTGAGGAGCAGGAAATCGGACTTATGGGTCCCTTCCAACTTGAGATACATGATCCTATGACAGTCACCAGTTCCTTGTCTGTCTATCCACACTAGCACTGCTTCTTTATGCTCATCAGTATTGCCAGTTGAGTATTTGCAAGGGAGAAAACACTTTGTGCTGATAGAGATGAAAACTGCCACTCTGATGGCTGCAGTCTGCTCCCCAGGATGGTGTTACCAGCCAGGCAGGGTGTATTTTGAACAGGAAAAAGTCAAAATGCCACAGCCAAAGGCCTGGTGCAGGCAGGTGCTGAGCATCACCAGGAGTAGCCTGTGGTCTGGAGCTTTGGGAGGTTGCTGCTGGGGTTCTGTGCCCTACATTGTTCCTGGGGTCACCAGGCATTTTGTTCACCCAGCCCAGTTCTCTCAGCTCCAGCAGTGCCCACACTCACTGTCACGGGCTGTGCTGCCCATTGCCAAGCTCCTTCCCATGTCTCGGCACCTCACTCCTGGAGGCTGCTATCATGTGCAAAAAGGAAGAAGGCAGCAAAACAAGCACAGCCAGGAATCACATAATATTGCTGCAGTCCTGCCAGGAAACAGACTGTAGAAGTTCCTGTATTTAAAGCCAGGAGATGAGTTTTATTGTTAGTAGTTGTTATAGCAACCTGAGGTGCTGGAGAGTAATACACGCTCAGCGCATTGCAACAGACTCTGACAAGTTCAAGGCTCTTGCCTTGCTGCTAAATCTTGTTGCCAAGGCAATGCAACACAAGGCTAGAGCCTAGAGAAATGAATACTGCTGACTGCTTGTGCCAGCAGGCTTGGGCTGATTAAAAGGGAACTTTTAAAAGTGATGTTAACTTAAAGAGCACAGCAGGCAGAAGTGAAAGGGGAGCACAGAGATGGAGGAGAGGATCCAGAGGAGGAGTGGTGGGTTGATGTCAAATAACAGGTAAAGGAAAGCATTTGGTTAAAAAGCAGTATGCCTGAACAGGATAACTTAGCCTGTGATGCAGGAGATGCACCACATTTTTGTAGGGAGTGAAAAAGAATCACAAAATTCTCATTTTTAAATTTGCTTAATTTGGGCAGTATTGTTGTAACTTGAATGGGAACTTTGGCTTTTTCCCAATGGTATTGACAGCAAAAAAATCATTTCCTCAGTAAATTTGTTCAGTGGCATGGATATTGTTGCTACTGTAGTAAAAACCATGAAGTTGCTCAGTTAACTTCCAATTTTATGTTAATTTTCAGCCTTTTTAAGCATGTTTCATGGTAAAATGTTAGCTAGAAAAGAGATGAGGCTGCAAGTTGATTATTCTCTCCCCTCTGTGATTCACTGGTAATGCTGACAGTATATTCTGAATTGAAGGAAGAGTATTACCCCAAGGACCACAAAGTCAAAACAGATGATCAGTGCCAAAGAAGTCAGGTAATTAAGTTAATTTCAACTACCAAAACAGTATTTTGACGTGTGCTATGGGATACTAGAGTTCTGAAATGCAAGTACTACGGAAGTGCCTCAAATAGATACACAGTGATGCCTGATGAACGTGTTGACTTCTCTATTGGTTTGTGAGTAAAAGCAAAATGTTCAGCAATTGCCATAGCAGTATCCTGATCCACTCCTACTATGTTCCATTTATTTTACATTTTCATGGATTATCAATAGCTAAAAATGACCTCATGTTTTCCTGTTCAGTAACTATTTCTCCAAATGCCACTTGCAGTACAGTAGTACTATACCTGACCAAATGCCATATGTGGGAATTTGTTCTTCTGGCACCTGCTGTGGATCATGGAAAGTCTGCAAGTTCTTTGTACTATTTAAAAATGGGAAACTAAGACATGGGAAGTGATTTACCAATTGTGCTGGAATTTTTTTGGTGTGCAATCATGGGCAGAGCCACCTTTATTGAACTTCACAGAAGTTAAGGTTTTGATCAACTGTGAAATATTTTTGTACGATTTTGGAGTTCTTAGGCCGTGGGCCAGGAAGCAGGGGGAGGTGACTGGTCATGTTCTTGTAACCATCATTTGTTTTGCAGGAGCTAAATTATAGTCAAAAAAGGTAGCAATGTGTTACTTGCATCCCTACTACTGTTACTGGTCTTTTTGCACAATTGCCATAGTCAGCTGTGAGATACTATATGATCACAAAGAAGGGAAAAACTGGTTCAGGCAATTGTGAAGGGAATATGACATTGCCCCAGAGGATGCTTTTATTTGGAAACTGTCCATTAGATAAAGAAACATGAGGATCCTAGAACTGGACATTAGCTTTTTTTTTTGAATAAGAAAGTAAAAACCCACTATTTTTAGTCATAGTTGAATTTCTCTGCTGGTGATTCCGCACATGGTGTTATTTCTTAATATAACCAGGAGAAGGTTTCAAAGCCTTCTGGAATATACTTCCTTTTTCTGAAGGGATGTGTACACAGAAGTCAGGCTAGCAAAAAACCCCATATGGGCAGGTCACACAGCAACATCAACACTTACTTGAACTGCAGGATCCCAGAGCACTTCCAAGACCTGGCTCTCCTGTCCGCAGGTCCCATCTGCCTCTGATGCCTGTCACAGTAGGATCCTTCTTGGAAGGCTTTTAGATTTCTACACGATGTTTACCACCCTGGACATGTTATGTGATGCCTCCTCCAGGACAGATGGGATGCACAGGGGAAGGTCAAACCCCGCCAGAAAGAGCCATGGCTGAATCACACTGCAGCTAAGTGCAGCTTGGCACAGCCTCTAAAATATGGATGTACAGCCCAAGGGCATCCCTCTCTGCTTCCTTCTGCCTTCTACCCCTCTCCCCTTCTGTGCACCTATTTACTTGCTCGACAGCCACCCCTGGAGAGCAGGGAAGCAATGTGGAGCCAGGACAGTGTGTCATCAAGATAGCTACTGATAGCAGAGCAGACAGAGCTATTTCCAGAATGATTAATACTATTAGCACATGCTGAAGCTTAAGGCTGAATATCAGCTTTAGAGGAATGGATTTTGATGTAAAAAGTGAATAAATGAGACAACTGTCAGAACAATGAGTGGTGAACCAAGTAATGATTCTTAGCACAGGAGATGCAAAGCACTGCCTGCTGGCCTGTTTTCACTGAAGCTGCTGGTAAAATTCCCACTGCCCTTCAGGCTGGAGAAATAGCCCATCAATAGCATGTGGCACAGAGGTAACCCAACTGGCAGACACCGAGGCTACTCCCACAACTAATTAGCTGTATGGCATTTGAGCACAGGCACAGCGATGGTAACACCCTGGGATCCAAGGCATTGATCCTCCCCCAACCCAAACCATGCTCCACTATTCCTGGAACCTGTTCAGGGATCTTTATGTTGCCCTTTGCTGTACATATCTGGAGTGCTTGCAAAAGTACCAGTGTGAGGGTTCATCCTTTTGCATGTCTCCAAAGGACCGTCTGACTTACACTATCTTTTCATAATCCCCACTCCAGAGATCTCAAATGCCATAATTGAAAACCTGCTGTTCATCTTCTGAAAGTCAGGTTTAACCTACTGGAGGCAGCTCCCAGAAGGATAGTAATTTGCATAATCAGTTACAGGGAATATGTGTAGCATTTTTCTGTTTTTCTTCTCCTGACACTTTTCTCACAGGAGAGCAAGCAAACAAAATGTAGGTGCAGCTCTGCAATGTCCTCTTCTTTAATTCCTTTTTTTTTTTTTTTTTTTACCCTAGTCTTCAAGGACTACAGCATTGTATGAACAGTTTTTAATTTCTTACATGAGACATCTTGAGAATTGATGTCTTGAATGTATTCACCAGAATCTGGTGGGATTTGTTACCCTGTGTCCTCAAAGAAGTCACATGCTCAGGATGTTTCTCTGGAATAGCTAATTCAGCTTGGACCCAGCCACATGATCCCCTTTTCGAGTCTTGCCTTATGGCCTCTGAGGAATGTTGCATTGGCTGCAAGGGAATTACTAGGTCTTGGCAAGACATGTTAATGTCTTCGCAAAGACTTGTTAGGGACCAAGACTTCAGCCTCCAACTATTTCCTCTGATAAAGTAGAGTATTCACAGCAGTTCATTAGTCTTGAATCATCAGTTTGACTTTGTTTGAGAGAAAGGAAAGATCCCCACCAACCAGAAGGACTCTGAGTAAAACTTTCTGGTATTGCCTGCCTGCTAACAGGCTTTGAAACAGGAGCACAAAATGTTGCATCAAATTAGAGAAGTCAGTGGCTCAGGACACTTCAGTCAAGGGTTGTGAAAACGAATATCCAGGTGGAACACAGGTTATGAATTATAGCCACACCTGCTGCAAAGAGATTTGAAAGATCGCCTGACACAACATTTGAAAACTTGGGGATACAAATTTGATGTTTTCTCCTGAAGACCTGCCCATGTTCATACGCCAAATTCCTAGTAGCAGCAGAACTACAGTCCCATTTTATTACAGCTGTTGTTTTGAGGACTTTTAACACTTAGTGCTGTCTTTCCATTAGTATCCAAAATTACACTGATAACCCTTGAAAGCACCAGAGCGTGAGTATCATATCTGCAGCTGGATCTCTGCTAGGAAGCGAGTTACACAGCATGGAAAGTATTTTTGCTATCTCATTTTGAATCATTGATAACAATATCACAAGTGAAGGGACCGTAGTGTTCATCCATTAAACGGGACAAACCACTCCCACAGTCCCAGCACGATGCTGTCCCAAGCAAAGCAGACAGGCAACGTCTGAGCTACATATTTTGCAAACCAGGAGCAACTTTCCCAAAGGATGGCTGGCACAGCACCAGTGAAAGTGACAGAGGGTATATCACAAAACAGATCCCTCCACTACAGCTTCCTAAAGCACTCACATCACTGAGCTGAGCTCTGGAGCATAGTACAGGGAACACTCTAAAGGAACCTGAGGGCTGGTCCCCAGCAGCAGCAGCTGACCCCAGCACCTGGAGTGCTCAATCCCAGTAAGGGTATCTATCAGTCAGATGCTCAGAAACTCCCAGTCGACTCACTGCCCCATTTCTTGGCTGCATGCTGGCCTCCTTACACCTCTGGTGTTGGAAAAGGAAGTGAAACAGCCGGTTCTCATGTATATGTTCAACAGCTCTGAAAAGCCCCCCATTTGTAGAAAAACGGAGCAGAGCTGCGAGGTCTGGCGCTGGTTTCCTATCTGAAAGCCAGGCAGGATGCCGGATCTGTAGCTGCAGTTTGGCTTGACAGAGGGCCAACTTCAACACCGCTGTTCTCATCTGCTTTAGTGTCAGCTAACATTTGTGTGCCATTTTCCCATCAGGCATCATACAAGCCTAGACCAAAGTTCCCCCAGCTTTCTACAGGGTGGTGGCGTGAATTGCAGTTTGGTTCAGTACCATTTGCTGTCACACAGTCAATATTTTTGACACCAGGATCCAAATCAGGATCCCAGTTCAGCAGCTACTCAAGTGACTTGTCCCATTCCAGTCTCCCTTGGGCTGTGCAGGTCCTTAGTTAAGAACACATTTGAATAACTCACTACAGCCATGCTTAAGCCTTGAGAAAAAATATCCCAGCAGAAGGTCAGAGAACTGGCTCAATTAACCACTCACAGTGAGAAGTGTTCAAACCAGCTAATGGGTAATCTTGAGTCTATGTACCACAAATACACAAGATAACTCATTGTCCTGCTTGACAGAAGAGTGTTATTGTCTCTTGGGGGAAAATTAAAAAAAAAAAGCATTCCTGATCAATGATTATCCTTGTGGAATAAATAATCAAACCAAACTAATGCATGTGTAGGTGTATATATATGTACATGTATATAGATCACATGGATTTATATGACATCACATATGCTTATGCCAGTCCATCTGATGGGGTAGAAACTGATGGTGAAGTTGTAACTACATGGAAAGAATGGGAGTTTTCTGGTGAACCTCAGCGTGGCAGAGACTGTTCTCAGAGGTCGTAAAAGACTTCTGCAGCCTGCTAATTATACACTAGCCAAATTTTATTACAAACAAGTAATAAGTATAGGCACGTTTGTTGGTTTTGTTAATGACATTAATGTCCTTTTTGATGATTTGCAGAGCTGCAGGAGGCCAGAGACTCAATTTGTACTGATGTAGCTCTCACTCTGGTGAAGTCTAGGGAACTCTGTGGATGTTTGATAGCTTTTCATCCTCTATCTTTAGACAATCCGAGGTCTGTTTTCTCCATGGAAGTCTCAGCTGCTTCTTCTGCCACATCACACACACATTCAGGACTCTAATTAGACAGAGGATCTGTGTATTATTTTCTAGTATGTAAACGATGGTACCTAAAATTATACATTACTGTTCTTAAAAGGAACTTGTGCTTCTATTCCTCCACAATTTTCTTATCTCCTGTAACAAAATGGCTGTGATATTGAAGTCTGCTGTGTAGATTCATTTATCTTTCCCCTGAAGAGTTCCAGAGAGTTCAGATATCCCAGTTAAAACCACAGACTTTGCAATTTAGGGTAAGTCATCAGCAGGTTGAGGCAGACTTGGAGCTCCTGAGTACACATTTTGAGGAATTATCAGGATTTGCTGGGCAAAGACAAGCAAAGGTTTTTCTCTTCTCTCTATCCACATACCTCTGCGACTAATTTGTTTTGAGTTTCCAGTGTCTGCTTGCACAGACCTGATCGTCGGTCCCACTGCCCTTCTCTGCTTCCTGTCTCAGAACAAACGGAGGCAGTCAGCAGCAACAATCACACGTCCTTTCATATGAAAACCACTGAACACAGTTTGTCCCGCCAGGGAAACCAGTGCTTTAAGTATGTGAGTAACCCACTGACTTCATAGGAATATTGCTGGATGGGTTTTTTAAGCATGCTCTGGATGGCTGCAGCGACAGAAGGACACTGCCCTGAGCACACTCTTGCACGATGCAGGCGAGTGCCAGGAGCTCCCTGCAGGCGCTGCTGGCCCGTGCTGCAATTTGGGGAGCCCTGCTGTGCTGGGGCAGCGAGTTCCTGCCCCCCAGCTTTCGATCCAACCCTTCCTAGCATTACACATCCCTGGGAATATACTCAGAAACTACAGATGAGGTAATTCCCAAGAGTCTGCTTAGGTATTTGGGGCCCTTGACACTGAGAGGAGCTAAAATCTTATACTCTATGAGTGGTTTTTAAAGGGAAAGCAGAAGTCTTTTTATAGTACATGAGCAGTTTGCTAATCTTGAACTAGTAAATTACTGATGTCTCTATAACTTGTTTATCCATATTGTTAGAGATTGAGCTAATATATATTCTTTGATCTTACTTGCTACCTAAGAGGCTTTGGGAGTAACAGTTACCTACGCACAATCCAAAATAGAACAACATTCATGAATTAATATTGTTTATGCCTATTAACAAGTTTGAGACTGATTTCATCTCTGTACTGTCCTTTCAAGCAATCCATCAAATATGAAAAGCAGCAGTTTGCCCAAAAGGCCCTGAATTTGACTTGATGCTCTAAGCTTCAAAACACTTGTCCAGAAAATTATGTCACATGCTCCTCTGACAGTCCAGAACTAGAACTACATGCACAGCACACAAAGATATCTCACCACTGAGCGTGGGGGCTGACTCTAGCTTTGTCCTGTGTCCAGTTTGTCTTGGGGTAACAAAGAGGAAAGCGGAAGCTTACCCTGGAGTCCAGGATAGGTACAAAAAGCCTTTTTTAGACTTCTTAAATCAACACTCCTGTCTACCAGCCCATGACCTTACACGCTTGTACTTCCATACTCTTCTCCCCTAGGTATTGTAGAGGGTTTCCCATCCAGTGTGGGTCTGCTGACAGCACATCCCTGTCAGAGATGGCAATTGGGGTTCAAGTCGCAGTTAATGTGCTGTAAAAGAATCCATACCTTGTTGTTCAACCAACATAAACTTTTTGCCCTAGTGTAGACTGTACTGGGCCAACAAATGTGGGTTTCTGGATGCAAACGGATGTGCTGTGCTCCAAATGCATCATCAGAATCACAGATTAGTGATGTCTTTTTGAAAATGTGCTCCGAACATGAGTTTTTGCTTCCAAAAATAACTTTTATTTTGTTCATATTAGAAGAGCAGGATGTTCTTTCCTGTCCTGAAGGGATAAGGAGGAAATGAGAACTATGGGGTTCTTATATGGTATGAGCTACTATTCTTCAGAACTAGTGCTGTGAATTTTGATTTATTTTTTTTTCTCCAGGCTTAGCATTTTATTCCCTGTGGACCTCATTTTGCATTCATTCATGCTGATGTTTCTCCAGTGAAGCTCCTTTTGATATCAAAGGAATTCCTCCATGTTTACAACCTCTTCTGTCCTAAGGCAATAGGCATTAGAAGGGGGGCAACCTGCTGAAGACGGGACATGCTGAAGGTCTCAAGTCCTTTTTTGAAAGAGATGAACTCAGCTGAGAGTCACAAGTAGGGGAAAAAGCATCCTTTCCTGTATTCTGTTTGAAGGAAAGAGACAGTGATTTGGAGGAAATGTGAACGTAATGGACTGTACATTTGTATCCCATTGTACTGAGGTCTGACAGGAAACACTTGGGGTTTGATTCAGGAAAAAGTAAATAGAATTCCTCTATAATATTCTCATAACCCCAGTCATCCTGCAGTATTTAACTACATCCCTGTCTTTAATGTATATATTCTCACTGCTCTCTCCAGAACACCAGAAGGAAATCTGGCCACTGGGGAGTGGGGGAGGCATGGGAAGAGATTGTACAGCATTTTCCATCCAACAGCCCTGATGAGTGACAGCAAAAGGCCATCAGCTCCCCCCCTTTTAAACCAAAGGGACTCCTGAGCAGCTGCCATTATTGACTGCCATCATGAACAGTTCCTTACGGGGAAAAAAGGTGTAAACACCAAACTTTGAGTAATTTCTGAGCAGCCAAACCTGTGACAGCTCTCTGTTGCCATTGTCTCCTGCTGTAATGCATAGATAGTTGCAGTGAGTTCCCACCATGTGTGCAGGGCCACTGACTCCTCAGCAGGCACTGGGGAATCCCTTGTTAGAGGTTCACTCTGCAGCAGAGTGGAAAAGGTTCCATCCCTCATCATTTAGCCAACTTTGTTCTTCACAGAGTCAGCTGAAGCTGAAGTGTTCTCTAGGATCTGTGCTAGTCCCTGGAAATGCCTTTCATCACTCCCGAGGGAGCCTGCCTCCCAGAGTGACCAGGGTCAGGGAGCTGTTACAGCCCTTTGTCTGTGGGGAACATGCAGCACCACCAGTGTACGGCATTTTGCTGTACGGCTCGTGAAGCTGCAAAGACTGCAAAAGAGGCCAAATTCCCCCAACATAACCCAGAAGAGATGGACTGAGGGCACAATGCAATTGAAAAGGAGGCACCCAGGAAAGCTTGTGGTGTTTATATATATATAAATACATATATATATTTTTTTAAACTACAGCTAAAGTAATTTGGCATGTGTGTCCCCTGAGCTCCTTCCTAAACTACAGCTGCATGAGGAATTATCTAACTCTTAGCTGAAGTAACTCCTTAAAAAAAACCCAACATGTAGGTCATTAAAGTGCTAATAAAAAAAAGTTGATGAATCTCTGAGCAGTGCTCTGATTATCTCTCTGTAGGGAACGAAGAACTCATTAACATGAGCTCCATTCCACTCCCTCCTCCTTTCTCAGAGTTTGGCATAAAGCAAGGAAACAAATGTTTGTGGTTTGGCCAAGTTTCTAATGAGTAGCTCAGTTAGGTCCACTGATTAGACACATGGCTCTACAGAGGGTGAAAAGGCTTCAGTACCATGTAAAGTGGCAAATCATTTCTGCCAGATTTGGTCTCTGAAAAGGAAATGCATTACCTCTTGTGTGAATTTTTTATTGTGATATATTCAGAGAGAAATGTACAGGGAGAGGGTTTCCTTGACTTGGCAGACAAGGAGTAACACTGAGGTCCAGGGAGAGTAACAGAGCCGGATGTATGCCGGAGGATCCACTCTCCAAAAATGCAATACTGTCACAGCTTGCTGTGGGTTTGGTTTCACTTCCTGTGTCCTCCCTGCTCTAGATGTTACTTGTCCACTTACTCCTCAGAAGGATGCACAGCAGCCCCAGGAACTGCAGGAATCCACAGGCAGCACGGGCAGAGATCTCCATTTGCTGCATCATCTGCAGGAGCTGCAGTGCAGAGATCTGCCAACTCTAGAACTGGCCCAGGCCAGTGACTCTCCAGGAGCACCTGGCAGTTGTTCTGAAGGAGGGAACAAAACCTCCAGAACAAATGGGAGAAGCCTCTTCCAGGCAGGAAAGTTTCTTCCTGATCCTGCTTATAATCCATTTATAGCCTGAATCATGAGTACTTGTCTGTTCCATAATCTTTCTAAGACTAAAGTAAAATTCATCCACATGTCCAGGAGAAGAAAATGCACCCAACAATAAAGAGGAAAGGCCTCTGCTGGGATAAGCAGCTGCTGCGTCTGAAATTCAAATATCAGGGTGTGTGATCAATGTCACACAGCACCTTAGCATGCAAACCAACCTCCTGAGACATCAAGTCTGTCCTGTGCTGTTGCAGACAATGCATCTTATAATGAATTTAATAAACTTCAACTCAAAAGCAGTGAGATTTTCCATTCCAAACACCCACCTGGGAAAACGCAAAATTTGATTGCTCTAATGGTTAACAACCCTCTTTTAATTTCCAGCTGAAATTTCTGTGTGACCAGTTCATATCCAATTGCTTGTGAGCCAGCACCATCTCTTGCTATGCAGTTGTTTGGGCCAGAGCTCAGAGTTTGAGGCAAGTCCCAATCCAGCAATTTCATTCCATTCTCACTTTCAAAACCACACCTAAAGTTCATAATTTCTTGGCCTTTTAAGGTTGGAAGTTTATTAAAACACGATACAGCTGTATTTTTTTTTTTCTGAAAGGAAATAAATAGGAGGGGATGAACATGGATGAAACAACCCTACAAATTTCATGAGTAATAAAGTGAATAAATATGCAAATTGGAGAAAGCCAATTGCTACGACCTTCATAGCACGCTCCACATGTAGTTATATATTCTTCCTGTGCCTAAGGTAAGTTTTAATGCTCAACAGCCACCAGATAGTTAGAGGTCTTGTATTAAAAAACAGATGCTGTACCACCTCATCCCATTATTAGTGGCCAGTACCTACAGGTTCCTGTGGCACTGGTCTGGTCAGGTGGAGCCATCTCAGTGCTGTGTACATATTGGCAAAGTTAAAACATGTTCTGCATCTTCTCCCTATTCAAATCAAATACCCCATGGCTGGATAGTTTAATGCCTCAAGCACTTTTTTCTCCAAGGACCTCTCTAGCTCCCAGGGGCCCTTGCTCACCATTCTGTGATGCACCTGTCGCTTCTACCCTGATGTGGCAGCAGCCAGCCAGGCTGGAGCCTCTTTGGTGACTCCCTCAGAAGGGGGTCCTTGTGCGCAGTGTCTTCATCTTGCCCTTGTTCCAGCCCTGCTCATTTCCCCATGACCACAATCCCCAAAGGGCTCTTTAAAAGCGACCAGTATGCAGAATTAAAAGGTTTTGTTCTGAACCTACATTAAGTTAGTTACCGTGTGTAATTTTACACCTGTAAGCACTATTGCTGGTTTCAAAGGGACCTTTTAAGCCTTTCAAGCATATTTTAGAAAGTTTCTTCTTGATCATGCTTGTAATCCATTCATAGCCTGAATGAGGAGGACTTGTTGGACTTGAGGACTTCTGAGTTTTATAAGTAATTAAAAATGTAATTAAAATACAGACTTTTGTTGTTTGGTTTGGGGGTTTTTTTGCATATAAAAAAGAACTGTCACCCAGTGCTTCTGTGACTTCCAACATCTGGTCAGAACTGTTCAGGTGTAACCAAACCAACCCTGAAACTGAGAAACCAAGTAACCTTGGGTGGGGTACCAAGACAGTGATGATTTCAGCTGCAAAGCAGAACGATTACAGAAAAAAAAAAAAAAAANNAAAAGAAAAAAAAAAGAGAGAGAGACAGAAAGAGAAGGCAAGAGGACAGTGATTGCAAAGATGATTTTAGCATTTTGCGCAGTCTTTTTTACCCAGGGCTGCTCTCGGCACAAGAACCTTCCCCTGAGCAGCACGAGCCATCTGGAGTAGCCTTCTGCTGCCTTTCAGTCCCAACAACTGTTTAAATATTTCAAAAATTAACTTCAAAACAAGGGGAACGGCTGTGTGTGTTTTGTTGTTGGCGCTTTTTGTTTGGGGGAGGCTTCTTTACTCATTTTCCCCTCCCTTTTTCCCCCGCCGCCCGAGCCGTGCGCTGGGTACCGAGGAGCCCATCTCGCGTCACGGCCCGCGGGGATCGATGCTCCAGCCCCGCACTGCAGGTACAGCCGAGGCGGGCGACAACAATGGAAGGCAGCCGGGGGCGGGGGACACTGGCGGTGCCGCCGCCCCTCGGCCAAGTTGGAAGCCGGGGAAATGCGAGCAGGGCTGGCAGCGCTCCCAACTTGGCCGAGGGGCGGCTGGGGAAGGGCGGCGGGCGAGCCCCCCGCTCGCGGCCAGACTGTAATCCAGGGCAGGCAGGCGGGCGGGCGCGGGAGGAGGAGCCCAGGTG
>VXAU01000669.1:2319103-2344534 GCA_013399695.1 Formicarius rufipectus
GGGGCGCTCCGCGGGTATCGCGGGGCGCACGGGGGGACCCGCCCGCGGGGCTGCGCCAGCGCTCCGGCCCGCGGAGATGCTGCAGTGCCCTCGCTCTGTCTCGGCGCTGGGCTGGGCAGGAGGACGGGGCTTTAAATAATGCGCCTCTGCTCCGAAACTCCCCTGGTGGAGTAAAAGCTTGCGAGTAAGTGCTGTGACGGTGGGTTTGTTTTGTTCCCCCGCAGGGCTGCGGGCTCAGTGTGCGTCTCGGGAAACTTCTTGCAGTGTGTGTTATTTATTTTATTTTTTTTTTGTGCGTTCGGTGGCGGTGCGGAGAGCCTGGGAATGCGCTTTCCCCGTGTAGGCACACGAATTCCAGTCACGGCAGCGCCGACCCACCGGCGTGACCCTCATCGTCCCCGCGGCACTCGCCGTGGCCACACGGCCCCCCAAGTTCTGCTCGCGGCTTGGAGTTATTGCCAATCTGTGTTTGTGTTAGCGGGGAGGAAATTCAAGATTGCTGTCTTGAACTTTAGGCTCCAGAGATGATGTTTTATGACGGGCCTCTTGGGAGTTTTGTTTCTCGGTGTTTGGTCAGTTTTCATCTCGCATTAGAAAGCTTGTTTAGGAATTCGGGGCGGAATTATCTTTCAGTGTTCACCGCAGACTTGAGGACGGGCAAGGTCTGTGCGGCCAAACGATGTGGTTTTAGTAGGGGAGCCTTGGAATGGCTCTGTAAGAATGGTAGAACATGCCTCAAAAGCAACAACCTGATCGTAGAGCTGGGTTGCCTCTGTTTGTGTCTTCTTAGCATCATTAAGTTACGGGCAGGTTGAGCCTGAGTCTCCTGGTTGTCATTCACAGGTCCTGAACTCGTGTCTGGAGGGTATTGATGTGATACCAAGCAGAGGAATAAGCTGTAGGCTTGTGCCTCGTCTGTATGGTGCCACTATGTGGAGGAGTTAAGTTTTAAAACAAATAGATAAAATCAATGGCAATGAATATCTGGGCAAAGCATAGTTGGCCAAGGGTTATAAAAGCATGAATGTATGGAATTGCTGAATTGTGTGGGAGAAGTTGCTGCTTAAATGAGCTTCTGTTCCAGAGGAATGAAGCCTGATAAATGTGATCTCAGCTTTCAAAAGAGCACTTTGGTGTGCCTGGGGCAGCTTTAGGCTGTCTCACCTGCTTTCTGGTCCAGTTGCTGGTGATTGGAATAAAGTGCAGGTGTGGCCAATGAATGGCTGTGTGTGATCAGCTGGGAAGGCATGGTGGTGGCTTTTGGGGGGAGTGTTGCAAGACGGGGCAGTTCTGCACGTGCCTGCTTTGACAGCAGATCTGCTGTGAAAGACTCCCTTTTGCCTCCCTGCCAGGGTTTGCCTTGTACCAGGGAGTTCTCAGGACTGAACATCCAGCCACTGAAGTGGCCTTGCTGGATGGAAACTATGTGTGAACAAATTGTACAAGCCTCCTTGGTGGCAGCCAGTGCTTCCAGGGAAAGAAAGTGTCAACTCTGGGAACAGTGTGAGCTCTTTGGTCATTATCAGACAAGCTCCTTAATGCTACTTTGAATATGAATATGTCCATGTGTTCCTCTGTGAAACAAAATGATAATTGTGTCATTAGTAGAGTGTACCTGTTTTAACTTAAGATATTGTCAGGTAACAGTTTTAGTGATACTCTTGTTATATTTCAGAAGACATTACTTGAGCTTAGTTTTCCCTGAGAAAATGCAAAGCCCTAAGCAGGAACAGGTGGGCTGTTTGGAGGTTGAGTGTTTAATGATAGAGGTTAGTGCATGATGATAATGATGATTAAGCATGTCCTTAATTCCTGACCAATAGATGGAGTGCTGCTCTGCTTTAGGATATCTAGGGGTTTAATGGTCTCTTGGTTAAATCAGTCATTATCCTTGACTCTTGCCTGAGGATTGAGGCAGCTGACATTGATTTTTAGGGTGGTGCAGTCAGGCTGTCGTGGTACTCCATGATCGTCTAACCCAAAGGGGAGGTCCAAGTGGTGCCTCTCAAGCCAGAGGCTTTGCACTGCTTGTAGAGTGGTTGGACCCGGAGCGATCTGGGTGAATGGGGCTGTCTCACTGTGTGGGTCAGTGAGATATATTGCAGCTCTTCTGGTGACCCTTCGCTGGTAATGAAAAGACTGTAGGCTGTTCGACAGGGCTGGCTGAGTTGAGCTGGGCTCAGTGAAACTGTGCTGGAACTGTCCCTGTTGCATGTGATGTTAGAGGTGACATTGTGCACAGGGCTGCCTGCTTTTGTTCAGCTCCACTAGTTACAGGCCAATGACCTGGCATAAGACTCTATTTGCTTTGAGAATCATGAGAAATTAACATGTAAGAGATGGAAAATGAAAACTGTTTTAAAACAGGCCAACATTAGTTTGTTTCTTTTTGTAAGAGGAATGTTTTATGAATCAAAAACTGAAATGAACGAAAGCAAAAGGCTGCTAGTTTTTCCCATGTTAGAATCACTGTTGCTAGTTAAAACCGCGGCAAATGTCCTTGCTGCACTGTGGATGGTGTTGGAAGGGTAATGCTTTTAAAAGAACAATTTAATTTATGAGAATAACTTGTGTGACTTTGAGATGATGCATAAAATTGCCTTTGCTAGTTTTTTTTAAATTCAATGCAAATTTTAGTTTCTTTAAAAAATGTCCTGTAACTTCAGCAGCCATTGTAACCTGTGGCTGTTATTTCCCTTGTAAATCAATTCTACATTTTCATAGTGCTGCTGTTTCAAAAACTGAGTCCGTCATTGTTTTGGTATTGACTTAGAAGAATGCAATCTGTATTATTTAATAACATTGCTTCCCATTACATCACAGGCTTTTCTTCAAGCTATGTTTTGAAATGCGTGTTGCTGTATGAGGGATGGTGGTATCGTGGTGTGACTTCTTGGTAGGGTTCTTGGAGGGTTTTTGTCTTTTGTGTAGCATTTTTTCGCAGATGAAGATGAATAAAAGCTACTTGACCCTTAGGGACAAACAGTAACTTACTCATTGTGTGTTAATATTAGCTCTGCTTGCCCGCAGAGTCTACTCTGCTTCTATATTAACTTTGAGTCACTTGACATATGAGGAAACACTGTTGTTTCTTTTCTGTATTCAAGATAACACATGTCATTGTACATCATCACAAATGAAATTTTGAGGGATTCCTTTTGAAGATACCTGAGCAAGTATGTGGCTGTTTTGTGGATAATTTGTGGTCCACACTAATAGTTAGGACAAACAAATTGTAATTAATTGGTTAGATAAGAAAGTATGTTTAGTTATGGTATGTGCTTAATCTGGGCTGGGGGAAGGGGAGAGTTCACTTCAATATCTAGAGTAAATTGAAAAATGTTGATTGCTAAAAGATTGAGATTTTCTGTAGATTCATTGAAAAGTTGTATAATGAAAGAAGACTTGAAAGCTTCAGACCTCCATGTGAGGGTGGTGGCTCCTGGTTGTGTTATTCTCCCCTGGGTCATTACAGTTTGGTGAATGTACTGTAGGTACCTAGTCAGGACTCTAGGAGCATGTTAAATTTGGTTTACATTTTATGGTAGTAATGTCAATTCTGCTTGATAAGGATGCAGTGAGCTGTTAAAGTGCTGATTAGGGAAATACTACAATAGTCTCATTCATTGTCCCAGTCTCTTAAACTGTTCTGATCTTTGCTAAAAAGAAACTCTTTGCTTGCCCTGTATTGTTTAAGGTGTTAAAATCCAAGTGACATGAAAGCAGGAGGCAGTTTTCACATGAGTCAGCAGATTGGGGCGAGAACCAGTAAATCACAGACTGATGTGAGAGCTCCAGCTTGCTTTGTAGCATTTGACATTGTGTTGCCTTCACCCACAGCAGCTAACAGCTGGTAAATCCCTGTTCCCTTGTGCAGTGGGAACCTCTTGAAGTTACTCCTCCAGCTGAAGTATGTGGCGGTCCTGAGTACCGTGGAGTTGACAGCAGTTTGCTGCTGTTGTTGCTGTGCTGCCCTGAACGAGCACCTCGCCCGTTGCTGGCGTTGTGGCAGCTGGCACTTCAGCCAAGAACTGGACTGTCTGCTGTGTTGGCCAAACTAAGAGGATTCTTGGAATTGCTTTGAAAATCTGTTTGTTGTCTTCATCTATACCTGTGAAAACTGGTCTAAATTTGTGGTTTGTTTTTTATCAATGCATATATTTGTTTATATGATACTTTTCTTGTCTTGAAAAAAAGTGTTCCTCTGTATATCATCCATAGCTATTACACTAAATACAGCATAGTTTAGGGGCAGGTGGATTTGCATCTTATGTTTGCAGATGTACAGTAAATGTCAGTCCTGGAAGCAGGGTGCTTTACCACCCAACCTGTGCGTGTCCTTCGGACGGTAAATAGAGTGAAAAATAGAAAAGCTTATTAATGGATAAAGCTTACTTAATTGTTCCACTACAGTCAAAACAAGGAAAGAAAAATAGAATTTGAAGCATGTATTATTCCCCCCTCCAAATGTAGACTGGCTTTTTTTGACAGCTCTCGAAGTCTTGCCAGAATGCTGTGGGAGCAATTTGGTACTGAAGTTGTCTGTGTGATTCAAACAAATCATTTCTAGAGCAATGTAAGTTACAAATTGGTTGCATTCAGAGAGATTGCCGATATTAGCGTAAGTCATTTCATACCATCCAGTATCCCAGCACTCCCTTATCAACCCTTATGACATTTTAATCTTTATGGATGGATATACAAAAACCCTACATATTTATAAGGAGCATCAGTAAGGCCACAAAGTCAAGTATTTGAAAGCTGCAAAGTGCTTTCCAAAGAAAATACCCTTAGTTTAAAAATGAAAATTAAACTTTAACATTGTAAAGTACACTTAGGAGCCTCCATGTCAGGAAGAGTATAGAAGTGTTTTGGCTCAGATGCTTCAGATCTAGCAGAAACTTAGTGGAAGCAACCTTCAGCCTAACCTATGAAAAATTAGGTGAAATTGAAAATAGGATTTTGGGACGGAAACAGCGGACAATGCGAGGCAGTGCATCCAGCTCTGTCTAGAACTGAATACAATGACTCGAAAGTACTGACCTCATAAGTACCTTTGTGTTTTCCTGACTCAGAAACACAGCTGTTTTTAGGAGTGCTGATGAACTGTATAATAATTTCTCCAGTCTCCTGGTCAGTGCTGAAACAGGAGCAAAATGCAGTTTAAGAAAGCTGTCTTTTATTACACCAATTATTGCTGCACATCAGACAATGTACCGTGTTTCCAGTGTATCCTAAACCACCAAAACCAAATGTAAAACTTCATTCTTGGAACATACATTTTGTATTTGGAGATTGCATGATCTAAGTAACTTGTGGAGGGTCAGCTCAAGTGTTCTGTTATGGTTGTTTTCAGCTGTATCATCTGCAATTTCTGTGGAGGTGCTGAGATATAAGGTGCAAGATGCTGCATATAAAATTAATACCTGGCATTCCTGTGTTAACTGAATACAACATCAGCCCTTCTGATGTAGCCTTACTGCCATAATAAATGAATAACTAGTTTCATAGATATTTCTGTTATCTGTTAAATTGTGATAGTGCCCACAACAAGCCCATCATTCTGTTTCAGATTTTGATCGCAAATAAAGCATTGTACTGAACACTGAGTTAGGGGATAATTGTTTTTGTAGAGTTAACAGTTAACCTGTCCAGTTTCTGCCTTTCAATTGCAGCTGTCTTTAAATGCCTAAATGTGTCTAAAATATATATGCAAAGTCAAAACTCATCTGGTAACTCAAATATTTTTTTGATCCAGCGGTCAGAGCAGAAAGCAAAGATATTCATAGTCTTTCATTCACTTAGTACTTACTTACTGTTCCCCCTTAGGGCAGACTGTGTTTTCAGGCAAAGTTAGAAGTTTTAAAAGAATTTGTGGGTATGTGTCATAATTTTTTTCCTCCCCACTCCCCCTTCCCAATGATGGATATAATAATGAATACAAATTAGATTTCTTACTGACATGCTGATTGTTATGGGCTGGCTATGCAGAACTATTTGTCTTTTACACGTAGCTGACTTGGCATTCAAAGGACACGTGCATGTTCTGTGTCAAATTGTTTAAGGACTGGAGTGACACAGTTGGGGAGCTTGGCAGATGCCTCTGACTGTGCATAATTTGCAACGAAAAACTCCATCTTCTAATACAGTGTCTAAAGTAGATCTCTCAGTCAAATTTTCATAAATATTTTTATTACAGAGATTTAATCCTGAGCAGCTGAAGAAGAAAGAACTTGTGATACATGCTTTAATAATGGCTTCTACTGTGTTTTGTAAAGCCAAGTATGTCTGTAACCAGCAAAGCCCTCTTAAGGTGTTTGTATTGTTCCTTATGAACCTGATGAAAATCATTGGTCTGATATTGAACAGAAAAATAAATAAATATGCAGAAAAACTTGCAAATATTTTGAAATGTATGGTATTTTAAGTTTAAAAAAACCCAACTCAAAAGCAGAAACCAAACTAAATGATCTGGCAGTCAGGGTCCCCCCCTCCCTTTCTTCTGTTTCAGACTTGTTTTAAGTACTTTGGCAGAATGCAGAGAGATTGAATACATCTGTGTAGGGCTAGCATGAGTGAGTCTGTGCTCAAAAACAGGTTAGTTAAAAAAAATCTTGAAATGAATCCAGGTAGCTTCCTAGTTAAAACATATCAAATAACATAAAGCAAGTGAGCTCAAGACAACTCAGTTTAACTGTATAAAACATTGGAGCTGTAAAGTATCAGGAGGGTTTTTTGTAGCTGCCTGGATAATTTGCCTTATGTGGCAGAGGGGCAGAGTGGGTTGGTTCTCTCTTTACATCAGCTGTTTTCCTGTGGGCCAAGCACTTGGGCAAAAAGTGAAATACTACTTCCTCCTTAAATGGTTGTTGTGTATGCATTATGTTCTTTGTGTGTGTTTGCTTAAACTTAGATGTTTTTAAAGAGCTGTGCCCCTAATTTTACATGCCCTAAGACAGCTCCTGGTAAAGGGCTGGGTTTCAAAGGCTGCTTAGGTCTTCTCAAGCACCACACCATTCAAAATGGAAACTTTTGCTCTCTGGTCATCAGAAAATGTTCTTATTTTGCCATTCCTAACATGAGTATTTTATTGCATGTCAGTGTTTCTAATCAAATCAAGTGACACAATGTATAGCTAGGTGAGATCCTGTGTCCTTCAAAATAAATTAAATCTGAAAGTCTCTATTTACCTGGATCAAGATACCTCTCTCCAGTGATGGACCAAAAGTGGCCTATGGAGACCATTAAGTGGTGGGATTTCTTCTGTGCCCGATAAGTGTCATTCAGCAAGGGTGGACAGCATTTTGTTCCTGTGCTTTGGGAAGTCTTTGCTCAGGTGTGAAGATTGCCATGTCTGTCCTCAGCTGGCAAACACAGATGACACAACTCTGACTGAAAGGGAGGGAGAGCTCTGAGTGGAGACACAGTGGTAGGAGCACCCTGCTCTGTGGGCAAGGGGAGCAGGAGCTCAGGCTCCCCCAGGGGTTCCAGTGCCAGCAGCTTTGTCTGCCTGGTCTTTTTCTATAGCTGGAAGAATAGGTTGTCTAGCTCGTATGTATCAGCAGAGTGATGTGTGTATGGGCAGCCCTTTTCAAGAACCTTGAGTGCTGTACAGCACTTATCTCTAAATTTGGGTCTGTGAACTCTTTCACAGGAGCCCAAGAGACAGAGCAAAGTTATTCTCCCAATATTTGTGTTAGGAGATTCTGTCTTTCCAATGAAACGGTTATCAGTTTCTGTGTGGAAAAGAGTTGAAATCCTCCTTTTTCAGAGGAAAAAGCAGTAAAAAATGAAATTGAAAAAAAAATCCCCAGATAGATTTCTTCCTGTCCTATTACTATTGGCAAGTATGTTGCATAAGACTAATGTGTGTGCAACGTTGACTAAAAAAATTGGCTAATGGTGGGAGTAAGAATAACAATGTTGTATTTATAGCCTGGGTTAGCCTTTAACAAGAAAAAATAGCTTGAGGTATACCATGTAACACTAGTGTCTGGCTACTATCAAACATGCTGAAAATATATTGTAACAGGTATTGTGTGCAGTAAATTTATCTTTGTAGTAGAAACCTGATGTTGTTACTATTCCCAGGGGCTAAGTTGAATTACATTATTGCTGAGGCTGAGCTAACAGAGCTTTGCTTATAGTATACATACAGACAAGGCGGTTCTTCACAGTGAGGTGACCTCTGCTGTATTTTGGTTTCAGATTTCACAGGGACCTCTTTGAAAGTTTTTAGCTTCAGTCCACACCCTGCTGGTAGTTAGCTATAAAACTGTCTTTGAAGTAAGTTAGGGGGGAAAAAAAAGTCCTTTATTACATTAATAAAGTTAGATAAAGGTCATTTGTTTACTCTTTTGTGTTATAGACTGCTGCCACTGTTGCTTGTCAATGTAAGTGATAGTTCAAAGATGAAACTAATGCTACAAAATTATTGGTTGCAGTGTGCAAGTGCATTGTGTAAGTAAATATTTTTTTTATAGCTCTTCTGTTTATTAGTTAACCTGAAGAATGTGTCCTAGCATATATTTGTGCTGGGGAAGCTATTATGGTTGACAGGGCATGATATAGTGTACTCCTTCCAAGGTTATTCCACCTTCTCTCTAAACTTTTTCTGTTTCTCACTCTCTCTCCAAAACCAATTTAAAGAACCAAATTAAAGCCCTGTAATCCTATTTAGGAACTCTGTCAAATAAAAGTACTCATGTCAGTGTTCCAATAAGTATAATCACCTCTTTTATACAGTCACTCCTCTCTAGGACTCTGATTTCCATTTGATTGAAGTATTTGGGTTGTACTTTACAACCAAGCTAAAGGGGGTATCCTGCTTTTCCCTCCTGGCCATGCGGCCCTTCCTCATCCTCTCTTATGTAAGCTCTACTGCTTGCTGGACTTGTGCAATTCACTGTGAATTGCAGCAGAAAAACTCTTCTCCCTGCATTAACTCTCCTTAGTAAGTTGAATTAGCTCAAGAGAGGGTTTAGCAAGCACTAGAAGTGGGTATGAGGTGTTGAAGGCAGCAGTGGGAACCTGTGGGGAAAAGGGGGGAATAGGGAGATGGGGCACTGTCAGTGCTGGGCTTCAGGTTGACTCCAGCCCCTTAATCCTTCAGTGGTGACAGTTCTGCGGGCTGGGCACTGCCTGCAATACTGGGAGGCAACATGAAAATGTAGGTGGAAAGTGTTGATACACTTAGCCTTTTGCAAGGGGACTGTTGGGTAGGAAAGCAAGAATGAAAAAGCCACTTCTCTAGGCTTTGACATGCAGTGTGGCAGCCCCTAGGTTGGGAGGCCTCTCCTTACCCTTCCAGAGCTCTTAAAATCTGAGGGGGAACAGTCACATTTAAAAGGTGATTCTGGGATAAATGCCATGTTTTGGAAAAGCTACATAGACTTCAGATTTATTTGAATGAAAATAATCTCAACATGCTTTACTGAATGGCCATTTTAACACCCATCTCTTGCACCCATATCCCAGCTCTGTGAGGCTGCCAGCACACAACAGTCCTGTGGGGTGTGATGTTGTTGGGTGCTTGGGGTTGCTTTCTGTGTCTGCCTTCTCTTGCCTCCACAGCCTGCACTGTTACACCCACAGCACAAGGTGCACAACTAAATTTTCTATTGCAGAATTGCAAGGTTATCACTGTTGAGCAGTGTGTACCATTGCTGCTCTTACCTTTTTGGTTCTATTTCACAGTTATATATCAGAAATGGAGGTTAAATACTGCCATAGGAGAACTGTATTATGTTGGGTACACCACAGGGTGTTTATCAAAGAGGGGAGGGTTGGAGCTGTGCTTGGTTCTAGTAATGAACTTGCATATAGATTTACAAGATAACTTTATAGAATTAAAAATTACATTGAGGAAAATTTATCCAAGTAAACTGCTTAGTGTAGTTCAGCCTGCCTCCCAAAATGTGTAACTCTAGCTTGCACTCCTAGGTGCCTTTGACAGTGGCATTGCCTCTCTTCTCCTTCTGTCCAGGGTTTTGTAGGTTAAATGATGTGTGAGAAAACCTAGTGTTCCTGGCAACAGATTTGGCAGAAGAATTGTTTTAGAAGTATAATGCTGAGTTTCTAACAGCAGAAAGCTGTTTGCTGTTTAAGTTGACTGAAATTGTTCCAGCAAGTCTTTGTGCCAGTGGTGAGTGATGCAAGTTCCCAGTGTGAATAGCTGTCCTGCAGATAGCATTTTATGGTCTTCAGTGCTGGGTCCTTCCAAGTTTCTCCTGGAGGTCTCTTTTCCTCTTTTTCTCTTTTCCTAGCTGCAAGGAAGGATTGTTTTCAAAAGTCTGTATTCTATATGTTTGATATGATATGCAGGCTTTGGTGTAGATGCTTAAGGAGTCTTATCAAAGTAATTCTGGCTCAGTCAGAGTAAAGATGCTTTAGTTAAATAGACTATGGCTGTGTTTAAAAATAACATCTCTGACTGTGTCAGCGTGTTGGACGACCTGATACTGACTTCAACAGAAAGAGCTGCTGAAAATTACTGTGCGTGTTGCAGTATCATCCCCAGTGTGAACTGGGTTTCTGTTGCTAGCATTTTAGTGTAAGATAAACCAAAACAGAGCGCCTGAATTTTAAGTGTGAGTAGCTGAATGGATTCAGAGAGAGCTTGTAGTGGGGCATCTTTTAAATGTACAAACAGGAGAAGCAACATTTTTGTTCTTTACATTGTCAAAACAGTGGTGTCTGGGTTTGGGTGCAAACACTGCCCTCATTTAAGCTCAGTGGTTTTGGGTTCTCAGCTGTTTGATGTCTGTAGGAGAAAGGTGTTGTGTGTACCTCCCATCCTGAGGTCTGTCTATGGGACTGCCATGCTGTTGCTTTCTTGTAATAGTGAAGAATGTGGAGGAGCTTGGTAGTAACTCCCATGTAACAGTCTCATCTCACTCCAACCCTCATTTGTCTCTGATTTCTCTTGCCTTTCAAGACTTATTTAAAGCATTGATATTCTTAAAAGGTCTGGTTAATGAGATATAGGCCATATGCAAAAGTAAAGGTACTACTTCTTTGAAAATACTTTGTGTATCTGATGTTTATTCCGATTTTTACAGTTCTTGTTCTGTGTGGGTTTTCTGTTCTTTTTGAGTTTCTTGGCAAGGAAGACAGTATTACGTTCTTGTACCAAGAGGAAGGGTATTAATCATACTCATAAAAAGAAGATTTATTATCAAATGTAGTTTTTCATTTTGTCCATAGGAAAATTTTATTTTTTTAAAAACTCTAACCGTACCAAGATTACTGGCTTCATTCATAGAGTTGTATCAAGCTTAGATGCTGTCTTTGTTAGATTACAGCTCCTGAGGGTTTTCTCTTACAGAGGCTTCTTCAGTCAGGGTAAATGAGGGTATAATAAAGAAGATTGAGTGACCGGACACAGTGATTCCATATAGCTGAAACAAACAGTGCCAGATTTGGCTGATGGTGGATTTTCCATCAAACTTTATTGGCATTCATTCATTTTCCTTTAAGCAGAGTTTAAAACTGAGGCAATTCGAGTGCATAAAGGAACTGAAAGACCAATAGCACATGATTTGGGCAATACTTTTAATTGCTGTATCCTGTCCTCATGCATTTACTCTAAATTCATGCTTACTCAGGAAGTTGCCTTTGATTCAAGTGCCATAAGAGCAGTAAATTCAACAGGAGACGTCCAGGTTCACTGAAAGGACTATCACCCTAAAGCCACTGTAACCGACCTGGCTGTGCCTGGGGTTCCTGAAACACTGATTCCAAGCACTCAGCTCGTACTTAGTGAGAAGCAGCGCTGCTTTCTGGCGGAGTGAGTACCTGACCTTCATTTCTCTGACTTGCTGCAACTCTCTTGGCTGTTAATAGTATATTTTGCCTTTTATTGCAGTTATAAAATGTCATAAAATGCAATATAATAACATAGGAATAGAAAAATCAAAATGCATCTCAGGATGCAAGTGAATTTGCTTGAGAGATTCTATAAATAAATTGCTGTGCCTCTCAGCCAGAAATACAGTGTGAAGAAAGAATGCAGGGTATGCCAGTAGCTTTCTCTCTTTCTCATGTTGAGTGCCAGAAGGGGATTGATGCTGAATCTGTTCTTCACTGCCTTTGCTATGCCAGAACATTGGTCTTTCAGGGTAGAGAGTGTGCAGTACTGCAATTTTCTGCAGCTACTTCTAAAGGAGAGAGGAGAAGGAAAAAATGTAATATTAGTTTTGACACTTACAAAGCAATAGATACTACAGTAAAACTGCTGAAGTCAAAACTGTAGCCATTCTTTTAGTGTCCTTTTAATTATTTTAGAATGTTTTTTGGTATTTTCTCCCCTCTTATTCTCATCTTTGCACATCATTGAAATTGGGTGCAATTGAATCATACCCAGTACACAAAACTGTTTCCTCTCCTCATTTCTGCATGTGCTCTTCAATATAACTTATCAATTTCTTTATTCATAGAAATCTAGGAGAAGCTTTCCTAAAACTGTTTCTCTTATTCAGGTTCAATAGCATAATTTTACCTTCTGTTCTTACATCTTTCCTACTCTTAGTGGCTTAGAAGCCTCTCTCTGGTAAAAATGAAAGTCCTTACAGTGGCTAATCATGTAGCACTTTAGAAGATGAAAACTGGATTTCTCATGGAGCAAAAAGCTGTATGTGATTTGAGATTAACACTTGCAGTGCATCAGCACTATGCATTATGGTCAAATTTAATGGGCACACCATTTTTAGTCTTCTGTTTGTTTGTTTTTAATACCATAATATGCATGTTGTACAACAGAATTCTGTTTGGAAAAAAAAAAAAAGACAGAAGGAGAGAAACTACATATTGCCTCAAGGATAAAGTTTTGGAAATATTTCTGTGAATTGCTGCAATGGGCATTACATAAGAAAGTAAAAAATTTTCCCTGAAGTGCCTAAGTTATTAAAGCATTTGTAAAAGCAGGATTTGTCTGTCCCAAAATTTATTGCAATTTCCACTTCTGACCACAGGCGAGATGAGCATGGATGCTTTGTAAAATCAGAGTCATCACAGGAGCCTGTGGATTTTGAGGGTTACAAGGTTGTGTAACTCGGTGTGGAAAACATAAAAGGTTACAGCTGAGATCTCCAAATTATTTATTTACCTTGCAGCTGCGTGAAATTAAGTTTCCTGAGAGATCTGGGTGACACTATTTGGTGTAAGAGGAACTGATCTCCTAGTTGTTCTTTGTGGTAGTCTGGACTAGCACAAATGACAAAAAGTGAGCAATTGTGCAGCTTTCTAATTAGAGTGCTCTCTGCAGCATGTTTGATAGGTCAGCAGTGAGGGGGGGTGGTTATAAAGGCAGAAAATAGAACTGTCTTGGTTTTGACATGCAGTGATTTCCTTATAGCGTGTTATGGGGAGGAGTTTGCACTGGACTCAGACCCACAGCTACTGAGACTTTTCTCTTGAGCCAGAGCCTCCTTCTTTGTCTTGGCCCGTGGGGGAAGAGAAAGGCTGGAGGTATTCACACCACTCAGTGCAGCCAGCTGAGGCTTTCCCCTTAATGACATTCCTGCTTTGAATTGCTTTTTGGAGAACTCTCTAAGGATGCCGGAAGCCTTAAAACAAGGCACACGCAACTAGGGCTTGGCTGGCTAATTAAGGTGCCCTAGCAGAGCAGTGAATAGCACACTTAGGTTATTATGTCTGCACACAAATTCTTTGTGTGGTGGGACCTGGATCTCTGGGTCCTCTCAGCTCTGTGCTGATAACACCCAGATAACAATTCCTTGCTTAGTTCTCAGATTAATTCAGATTACTGTTATGTTTAAGTATTCTGTCTGCATATTGGTTTAATCTCTGAGAAGACTTGGGCTGTGAGGATTTTTGTTATTTATTGTTTTTTTTTAACTTTTTAACACAAGCTGTGTAAATGCTGCAGTATGTTACCTTTCTCCTTTTAAGATATTTTATCCCATAGTGATGCGACAACTATTGGTGTTCACCCCTTTTTTGGGACTGTGAAACCCTTCATGTGAAATAGTTGGCAACTAGTAAATGAATGGAAGTTTTGCCATTGATTTATTAACCACCTGTATCTTTTGGCTTCTGAATTTGTCTTCCTTCTTAAGAAAACAAACACATTCACAAATCCTCATTTGTTTCCCTCACGCCCAGCCATAGGTAGACTTCTCAAATTTGGGTTTCCTTTATGTTTAAGGAAAAGGCTTTGCTAGAAAGACTTCTGTTATAAATAGTGGGTAAGTGCACCTACACAGCAGGGCTCTTATTTTTAAGTGAGGCTGTAGAAGTTGATGTTTGGAAGTAATTTTTAGGTACCACATAGATGGCATGTGGGCAGATCTGCTCATTCCCATCACCCCCACACACCACAGTAGCTGGAAACACTTGGGTGAGAGCTTGGACACTTCAGCAGCCTCTCTCACTGATCCTCATGGAGCAGAAACAAGTGCTTTGCTCACCTCTGGGCTCAGAGTGGTTGTTTATCCATCCTTGCCAAAGTTTCCTCTCTGAATAAGCTGTTAGGTCTAACCACACTTTAAATCAATCTGATTCCTTCACTAAAGGCAGTGTTTATATAACCATATATATATACATTTAAATCTGTTGGAAATTATGTTCAAAACAGCGTTTAATGCTCTTGTTAAAAATTGCTTGGGACATTATAAGTAGTTGTGTAGAAGTCCAGTTGTCCCATCTTCCTGCCTCCAGGAGCAAGCAGTTAGGTAGGTACCTCTTGATTAGAAACTGGCAGGTTGTGAGAGGATTTTAAAATTGCAGCTCCATTCACATCATCTGACATGGAATTTATTGGGTGAAAGTAGGACTTTTCCCTGCCTTGATTTTCATTCTTTGACTTTTTCATCATTTTATATAACCTTGCTTGTTATATAGCCTCTGAAAGAGCTACTTAGCTGTTTGTGGGGGGGTTTTTTGTTTTGTTTTGTTGGGGGGTTGTTTGTTTGTTTTTGTTTTGTTGTTGTTGTGGGGTTTTTGTTGTTTTTTTTTTTTTTTTCCCCTAAAGGTACAATCAAAAGACAAGTTGGGGAAAAGAATTGTTTTCAGCTGTTGGTTTTTAAGTGATGATCCTGGTAGTTAACTAACCTAGTTCAGGTGCTTTAATTCCCTCAATAAATACATTGCCAAAGCAATAGTCTCAGTAACCATTGAACATTTGGGGAGTTTACTAGTTTAATTCTATATTAAAATGAATGTGGAGTGAGAGTAATTACTATATATAGAAAGAATTTTTCTCAAGCATTGTATTCTCTAGTCATATGAATGTGAACTTGTCTAGTTCAGGAGGGTGATAGATGTAGAATGATGCAGTCAGTCTTTCTGTGCTGTTTCCTGTTTTGAAATGAGTTTCAGTTTTATTCTAATTTTCTTGAGGTACATTGACAGGATTTTATAAATCAGTCAGCATAAAACAACCAAGTTCTTATTCAGACTTTACTGATTCTGAATTGAAATGTACATATATATACACATATATATTATATTGTATATATTAAAATATATACAATATGTTTTTGTTGATTGCTCGGGGTTTTATCAAAGTTCAGCTACCTTTTATATCCTAAGCAATCCTAGAGTACACTAATTAAGTCATTATCTTGTGTTTGAATTACCTTGCAGAGAGCTCTATGAATTTGGTAAGAGATTTTAAGGTTAAGATTAGTGATCAAAAACTTGGGTATGTCATTAGTTGAGCTTTATCATTAGTTGAGTTTTATTTTTAGTCTTACTTAAAGCACTGAAAATCATTGCTTAAAGCATCTTAAGTTTCCCCAGTTCTGCAAGCAGAATTATAGTAACTAGTTTTGCACTTTGAAAATCAAATTATAAGTCAGGTGCAGCCCTAGCTAGGTACTGTTTGTAGCAAAGAAGTTCAGTCTAGACTTAGTCCTGTCCTGCATCGTTGCCATCTCACAGCTGGTACAGTAATGAGCTGCTGCAAATCAAGGTTTCCTCAATAATGTGCTGAGCTTTTCTTTGATAAGAATGGGCTTGGATTATTTTTGTGTGGTGGATGTGTGAAAGGGGAGGGCATGTAACTTTTTTAGTTTTAGGAAACAGTTTTTGTGAGTTAAGAGACTTTGAGAAAACAGGGAACATGAGTGAAATTCTTATGCATAGAGGGAATTTTTCCTTAAACATTAGGTTCAGGATGTAGGCCACATCTGTAATCATGTTTTTAGAAGTGAGCCCATATTAAATCGATTCTCTGCCAACAACATCTGGTTGCACTTTATGTACATGTTTTCTTTCATAGAGAAAGCAAACCACATGACATAACCCCAGTCAGATAAAATGATTGTTTATAATACTGTGTTTATTTATATAGCACCACAGTGAAATATGTCTTCATCTGAAAGACCTTACAGCAGATTATAAAGGTGAGCAGATGACATCTGCATTTCCAGATGGCTGGTCAGGGGCACTGTGTTGTGTGGTTTATAAGCCCTACTTAAGGTGACATAAATTTAGTAGCTGAATTTGCTAATTAAATGGGGGGGCTAATAATTCCAGGTGCCTTCCTGGGTAGTGTCCCATATCCTACAGTCGGCCTGTGGTTGCTGGTAGTGCTCCTGAAGCATTGTGTGGGATGAGAAAGTGGAATATTGAACAGTGACAAACCTTCACAGACAGTGCCTTTTAGGTCTGGTATTAACCCCCTGGTACAGCTCAGTGCTATAGTAAAATTTGGGAACAGTGATCTGCTTTTAATAAGATAGACAGCACAGCAGTTGCTCAACATGACTTGTTCAGACTGATTTCAGCAGAATTGATTGTAACTATGCTCTTAAAAGTGGCTTCTTTGCTTACAAAACAAGCTGTCTGTGGGGCTTGTGAAGTGGCCCAGCCTGGATTCACCTTTTGGGTTCCCCTTAGGAATGAGCTGAAAGAGAATAATTGGAAATACTTTGCAAAGAGCAAAGGAATGATGTGGCATCCTGTAATAAAAAGAGCATTGAGCTGTGATGCCCTTGGAGCAGGGAGGGAAAAGCAGTGGCTGTTGCGACCCTAAACAACAGATCTCTTCGGGACATGCCTACCAAGGTGTTAAAGGGTGTCACCAATGTCTTGACCACATGAAAGCTGAGCAACTTAGAGCTGTAGAAGAAGCTGTAGATGAAACTGTGTTTAACTGAGCATGTATGGTACTGTGCTCCTAATGTGAGATATTTGGAAGGGGCAATTTCCACTTAAGCCAGCAGTTGCTTCAGAAATAGCTTCATGTATCAAAAACTTAATGGGAGATGTTTTGCCCTGCCAGACTTGGTGTGTCAGTGAGGGGCATACTGGGGAGGGAGCTAAGTGTCGTCTGCTGCATGGCTTATAGCTTCCCTGAACAGGCTCCAATCAAACATGCAAGAGGAAAGGACATTTTGACTTTTTGTACCCCATGAAGTGTCCTTGTGTGATTGGTGATCTCAACTGAGATCCGGGTTGTCTTTTGTTTTGGATTTTTTGATCCATTATGTATACATTAAAGTTGCTTAGAATATGCACTATTCAACAAGTAGCAATCTATTTGACTCTTTCCATTTCAACTGATTAGCTTATTTGTTAACAGCATAACTTTTTTTGACTCAGTCAAAAAAACAAAACAAAAAAAAGGCAGGGATTTAGAACAGATTTTTATTGTGTTCCCAGAACCAACCAGAAATTAAATATTGTGGCTATTAGTCATTTTAAAATTAGGCATCCTAATTAACAGAGCTAAACATGACTTATTTAATGTAATTAACAGAATATCTATTACCTTTTTAGTTGCTAGGCTAAAAGGTTTTTACTCAAGTACAAGCTTTTGCTGTGCATGATGACCCTTTAAAGACTTTTGGGACTCCATCCAGCTGGCAGCTTGGCATTGCTGAGCAGATGTGCCTGGTCTCTGGAGAGCTGATCTGTACTGCTTAGCTTTATTAATTCCTGACATTCAGATTGATCTGTGGGTCCAAACAAAAGTAAAGAGTCTCAGGTGGAAGTGGCATGATGTGTAAGTTCCTGTTGGTCTTTTCCTGCTATATTCAGGATATAGTTTGGTATTATCAGGCTTAGCAGCTCTTATTTATTGTTTGTGCATCTGCATGTTTTACTGTTCCTTGGCTTCATCTTGTGTTCTTGGTGATTCACAGAGCATCAAAATGCACAGAATTCATGTTCTCAGTACTTTGGAAGACCTCTCCAGATGGTTCTGAACACTGGTTGCTCACAGGAAGCAAGTGGGCGTGCTGCAGGAGCATTCGAGTTTCCCAAAAGTGCTCATGATTACTGAGGAACTGCTTTGCAGCTCTCTTCTGAGAAGCATTCTTCACTTCTTCCAAATATTATTTAATAATTAAAATATTGAGGTTGGGAGGAAGTACATTTTCCTGTAATAAGGATAGGTGGTGTTGAAAAAGCAGATGAAGATTTGTGCTAATGGACTGAATCTTGATTTTTTTTTTCCTGGGATGTAATTTATATCTGCAAAAGGCAAACTGTAGTATATTTGGGTTAGTTGGACAACAGACTCAAATCACAAATTTTTCTTAGTGTGGGGAGGGTTAGAGTCAGATGTTCTGTGTGTGGGGAGTCTTTGTGGGTCACCTACTGATGTATTATTATCAAAGTACTAATCTGAAGATTTAAAAAAAAAAACAAACTAAAAAACAAAACCAACCAAACAAAAAAAACCCACAACAACAAAAAAAAACTCAAACAAATTTATGAAATTTAAGTGGGAGCATGAGGAGTTTATGAATAAGAGCAGTATGACCAGAAGTTGGCATGTTGGAGACACTGATCACAGGCACTTGCAGACAGTTTTCTGAAGCTTGCCAGTGGATCACACCAGTGGTCTGTGGATTTCCCCCCTCAGCCACACACTGTCACAAATAAACATGGTAATTACTGCAACAAAAGCACTGCATTAGTGCACATCACTGACCTCATCCCAAGAAACACACAGCACTAGCCAATTTCTGATACAGTTAGGGGAAAACATTTATTTAAATACTTACTGAAAACAGATGTTTAGGAGTTTTGTTTGGATATATTAAAGTCTTTTTTAAAAAAAAGTCCTGAATAGTAATTGTAATAGCTGATTGTTTATACCTTTGCAATCCTTGGTGTCTGGGGCCGTGCTTTGATGACTTCTCCAAGGGAAGCACTTGCTGGTGAGAAAGTGGATTTAGATTGAGACCACCCAATAGTCACTGAATAGAAGTCATAGCAATATGTGTGTTTTCATTTAGTATAAACATTTTTGACTTAATGACTTCCTGCTTCTAAGGATGAGAATAATCTTGCTTTAAAAAAAGAGGAGGGGGAATATTAAAACAGGAAACTTGCATGACTGCACTTTGCTAGTAAACCTATAGGCTGATGCAAATTTATGAGAAAGCTCATGTTATGGTATGCAGTTCCTAAGATGTTTGTCAAGCAGTTCTGGTTGTTTCCACATGAACACACAAACTTGTGCATTTTGATGAACAGAAATAGCACAAGTAACAAGAGGTGGTGAATGGAACAGCAAATGAATGAGTGGATGGCCAGGAAGACAGTGAAGGGAGAATATGGATGGGGTCTTGAGAAGTGTCTTGACTTAATAAAATGTTATGCTGGGTAGCGTTTTTGTTTAACTAGGTAAGAAGTCTGTTTACTTTTCCAAACTTTACCCCAATGGGCAAATATTAGTAAAAAATAGTAAAAAGAAAAACTTTGCTATCGTTAAAACATTGCACAAATTCAAGTTGAAGATGTCTGTCCCAGTTTTGTTCCCTTTCCTAACTGGATTTGATGTGCAAGGTCCCAATGGGACAGTGTTGTAGAAGCTGCAGATGAAAGGGGCTATTTTGTGTGTCGTGTGGAGTGGTGGAAGCAAGTGAGTTGCCTGGGCTGGAAAGGACTTGTGTAAACTGAGTGAGGTGCATGAACTCAAGAAATCTAACACTTCTGTAGTTCTGTTTTATTTCAGACCTGGGCTTGGATTAATTCTGCTGGTCTTCAACATATATCTCATGCAGTCTTGCCACCACTACTTCATGTAGCAGCATTCTGTTTGATCAGCACGTGTTCTCTTCCCTTTTGAGCAGTTTTTCTTGAAGGGATCAAGGTGTGTACATTAAGTGCCTTTAGCCTAAGCTGAGGATCTTGTTAGAAGGTGGCTACTGAGAGGTGAGAAGGGGAGTGGCCTGGTTTCATTTTGACTTTGCAAGAGCTGGGAGAAGGGAATCAAAACCAAATGAGTTCTCATCCTTCCTTTCTTGAAGGAGGAACACATAAAAATAGGTAGCATTCTTTTTGCATAGCAGTAATTTATATTTCTACTGTTCTAGCTGTACACTTATCATTTCAACTTAAGGTTTTGAAGGAGGAAAAATTATTCCCTCCCAAAAAGGCTTTGCTTGTGTTGGAGGAGCTTGTGGAAGGGAGTCACTTTGACTTGAATTGCAAATAATGTTTTGTCTCAGCTGAGAAAAAAATCAAAAAAACCCCTTGATTTCCAAAGGGGAAAGAAAGGTTAACTGGTCCTGTTCTTAATTCTTTATTTCTACTTTTGAGAGCGCTTGAGCTGTGTATTGTGGAATGAGGTCTCTTTCAGGAATCCGTATGGTGAATGACCAACAAGGATTGCATGAGTAAACTTTGTTGTAGTATCTGTTGCAGCAGTATCTGACAGGATTTGTCTCAGTGTAGTGGTCTAACCAGGCACAATTGTGCAGCAGCAGTGTTTTCGTTGGACTGACCCCTGAGTCTGTTCCAGTTATCTGTCACTTAAGAAGTTGTGCATTTATTTTCCTGTATTGTTACTTTCATTAAATTTCTTCATACCTTAGAACTGGTGTAACCTCAACATGAAATTTAGTATCTTGTGTTTTACCTCTAAGTGGCAAAAGATGTTAGGAAGTAAAGCCTGGGTGGGAAGCAAAGTCTGCTGCACAGGAGTGCAGATAGACATTCTTGTTGTGCTTACACCTGAAACAACCAGTCATCATGTTGCCACTGAAGTCCTTTATTTGTCCTTTTCCAGCTGATAGTTTCTCAACTCAAGAAATTTGGCTGTCTCATTAAGAGCCTAATTTCCCCCTAATTACATTGTCTTGTAGCAACTTTGAACACACACCGAAATTTGTCAGGCAGTGGTATAAGGAATTTTCCTGGTACCAGGCATGAAGAAGACTCCAGTGGTTCCTGCTCCCTCTCTAACATGTATGACCTGGCCATTCTCATCTGTTCAGTTTTAGCCCTTCCTTTCATATGCTTCTTGACCTCTAAACGGTTTTCTTGCTGTGCAAGAAAGGCACAGACTGAAATGAAGAAAATCCTACCTGCCAAACATGTCTGGAGTGCATGTTAGAAATTACTTCCACAGCAGGTGTTAGGAGGTTAGTTCCTTGCTATGGGTGTGCCTTACTTCCCCTTTCTGCAGTGGTAAGTGCCCCTGAGTACAGAAATTCTTGAGCAGAGCCTTCTTTTATGGGCATTTTGGATACAGAAACAGTCACGCTTTGCTTGAACAAAAGAAATGCAGTAAACAAAGTGTTTCTGGCAGGGCAGTGAGCTGCAGCATTCTTCTGTTTGGGGAAATATGATTGTTCATCTGCTGGAATATCTCATACATTTTGTAAGGAAAGACTTTGAGACTAGATAGGAAAAAAAGTGTATATATATGTGTGTGTATATATATGCATGTGTTCCCCCCATTGAATACAGAATGGTATCTTAAAGAAGCTTGTTCTTGCCAAAGACAAGATCAAACTCGTTTGACATTTCCACATTGTGTTTACAGCTAAAACCATCATTATGATTTGCATTCAGAAGGATGCATGTGACAGGCCATTATCTGGATTATTCAATGTGTATAATTAGGCATTTGCTTTCTTTTCCTTTCTGAGTATCTGTGCAGGGTTTTAAAAATTTGAAGTAAAAATTATCTGCGTCCTTTCATACGGCATTTGCATAATTCATTTATGAGGTTGGTCAGAAGGATTTATTTTGAAGCTTTTGTACCTAAAATAGGTCCCATTGATTTACAGAGATGAGTATTGACGTGCATTCTTCAGTGGGATAGCATTGTGGAAATAATATCCCAGCCTGTGGTGATGTATTTGGGATTTCAGGCTTGGCTGTCACCTCTGGGCTTCTGGCCTTTGTGCAGACACTTTTAGTAGTAGACTCTTAACGCTGATGTTTAAAGTTGCATTTATGTTTTCCTATTGCAAAGTAGATAGCTGTGCAAAAAGAATTATCACTGCCTAAATCAACACAGCACGTATGCAAACCAAGGAGAGTTCCCTCTGGAGCTGAAATCAGCCTCACTCTAACACCTGTATTGAAACTGCTTTGGAAAGATTTTCTTTTCAATTCACTATCTAGTTTTTACTGAATGTAAAGGGGACCTGGATTTATTTTGAAATGAGAATTTAAGATTTTTTTTTTTTATATTTTAAAACCCTTTGTATTCTCAGAGAGAAACTATCTTGCTGTGTCATTAGAAAGATGGATTACAAAACTTGTTTTGCCTCTTGCAGACACACACGCGTGTGCAACCTCTGTTGCTAAGCAGTGGGTTTTGTGGCTGGTTGGTAGGAGGAATTTTTAATTTCAAAGTTTAGGAAGTGCCCTACGTACCTCTAAAGTTTTAAATTCTCCAAGGAATTCTGATTATTTTGGCCTGGAGGATCTCATCATGTGGAGTTGCCTGGTGCAGCTGCCCTTTGGGTTTGTCTGCATCCTGAGTGCAATCCCTGCAAGTAGGGCACACCAGCAGCTTGGGGAGAGCATTAAAGCATCCCCATGCCATCAGGCTTGGAGGGACTCTTTCTGAAGTCCAGTACTCATGGGTGCAGGGCATCCTCCTTGCATTCATGATGTGGAATCCCCACTTGAAAATCAGCACCTCTTACCTGACCCCCTTTGAGTTCTTGGACAGAAGTTTGCGGCCTCACTAGAAATTTGTTTTCCCTCTGAAAGAAGAACCATGAGACGTGGGCAGTCAGATTTTTTTTAAGTCATAGAGGAGCCTCTGCATGCATGAACGAGCAGACTATATTAAGTGCCAGCTGTGTTATTTTTAGTGTCTCTTCCTGCACTGCAGTTGAGAGGAGTGGGCTGGTACTGGCAGTGAGCTGGTGTGCATCCTGCTTACACCCTGTCCTTTCTCTCCTCAAACAGATGCATGTGCCCCACCAGTGAGGCTGCCAGTTAAACTGCTAGTTCAGGATGCTCAAGGTTTAATTCCTTAATTGGTGTGGAGGAATTTTGCTTCTCATCTTCTGCAGTTGATGCTGTGTTTGCTACAGAAGCAGCACAAACACAGAAATTTTGTTCACTCAGATTCTGCCCTGTTTCCTTAGAAACTAGTTTCATACCAGAGCTGTGGACTGAGCATCAAATCACTTCACGTTCTCTCTTTCAAATTGATGCAGACCAAGTGCAAATATATAGGTCCTTGTTTCTTTGCAGTTTCTTCTCTGCAGTGAATCTTTTCTTACTGATCATTTTCCAGCTTGGGTGCTCTAGAGAACAGAGCCCAGCTATTCCTTTGATTAAGCTGTGAGGAGTTATCATTGCTGGAAGTAAAATGTATTTTTAGCAGCTTCCATGAAACATTCAGCTTGTATCTCAGGAAAAGGAAGTTCAGTTGCCTAATTGATTATTGTCCATGTCTTCACTCCAAAAAAAGAAAAAAAATATTACAAAGTCTGGGGAAATTTTGAACAGCTTGAAATCACACGGAGGAGGGAAGTTTTTGTTGGTAGAGGTATTTCTCAAGTGATAACAGATTTCCTGGGGTTTTGTTTCTGATAAGTAATTTGGCAGTGCTTCCCTAAAGTAGATACATTGCATCTTCACTACATTTCAGATACTTTTAATGACAAACCACGTTTATTCATACTGATGATCTTTTTTGGATTTTGGAGATGAGGAGGAAAAACCTGGGAAGGGACAATGTCGAATCAGTCCAGAAACTGGCAACTATAAATGCAAGGAAGCAGAATGTTTGGGTTTGTTAGTTCTGCATTAAGTCCTTGTTTCAAAGATGTGGAAGTGGTAACTGTTGGCAGCAGAAGGGTTTCTGCCCCAGCTTTGTACCCTTAATTATGCTGGTTTAAGCATTTGTGTCCACAGAGCTTTTGCATTACTTTATATGTGGTAGTGTTTGGCTGAGTTATTTCAGTAATTGTTTTTTCACGTGGGCATAGTCATAATATTTTTAATTCATTGTTAACTCTCAACTGTGTATTTCCTGCTGTAATGAATTTACTGTGGTGGTGGTGGCATGCAACCTTCCACACATCTGTAATTTGACTTCTCCTCCTCACTATTCCAGAAGAGACAAGAAGATACTTGACGTGATCATTTGACGTCACTATGGTTCTGAAGGGTCACATTGTTGAATTAAGATCAGAGGTTCCACTTGAAAATAAACAGCAGCAGGTAGTTCTCTTTAAGCAGTCACCCCTCTAGAAAGGTATTTTTCTTCTTGGTATGTGTTTTCTGATTTATGTTACACTATAGTTCTACATTGGCATTTTTCCCTTATGCAGGTATTAAATTAGCTCGGTAAACTGAATTAATATTTGAAATTAATCCGATGGTTGGATCAAGAATTGCAAAGCATCATGAACCTTCAATTTCTGGTTAAAAAGTTAGCTGAATGTCAAGTATTGCTCATTGCTTTCATTAATTTTCCCTGTAACAAAGACACCAATCTGGCTTTCATTTAAACCTGATGCAGATTTCTGGTGCATATCAGGTGGAGCAGAGTAAATCTGCAAAATAGCTTTTAATGATAAGCTGTAGTTGACTACCTTTGATCGAAAGAGATAGTGTGCCTTGAAAAATGGGGTTATAAAATGCACTAAAAGGCAGACTTATACAGCAGCTCAGATAAAAACAGATAAAAGTAGGTGGGGTTTATGAACATGTGGTTGAAAGTAAAACCAGTTTGAGGCCGTTGCTTGTCTTGTGCAGTTTGTGCTTTTTCTGTGAGTGTTCCTCAGCCCATGTGCTCCACTGTTTATGGAGAGGGGTCGCAGCACAGGTATTTTGATGAAAATATTTTTTAAAAAAGTTATGTCTTCCTCTTTTCTGGGGGAACTAAGATGCAGCAGTTGCTGTGAGGGGGAGGGATACCATCAAAATGGGTGCAAGTTCATGTATGTCTGTGTTTCTTTTAAAATTTGTCTCTGATCTTAGTTTGGCAATGACATAGTTTATTTGCAAAACTCTCACTTTTAATCTCTAAGTAAACACTTCAGTACAATTTCTCCTATTCTGAGCCATCGTGCATGAACTTTCATGCTATTTATAAGGGTTTTTGTGAAGAGAAGCTGAAAACTGAGGGGGAAAATGTGTTGTTGGTTTTTTTTTTTTTCTTATAAAGGCAGCACTAGAAAATGATAAGCAAAGAAGTTATATGATGTCAGTAGAGCTCATGAGGAAGATTGAGCTTTCCAGAGAAAAAAA
>VXAU01000669.1:2344549-2437210 GCA_013399695.1 Formicarius rufipectus
CAAAAAAAAAAATTTTTTTTTTTTTTTTTTTTTTTTGAGAAAATAAGAATGTGGAAAATAACTGCACAGATAAGAGGGAAAGATACTATGGAGATTTTGCTTTGTTCATGAACAAGTTTGACTTTCTTCTGAGTAATGTAAATACAGTCCAGATGGCTGGAAAGTACAAGATGCTCCCAGGGGTTAGGGTGGAGGTTGGCTGAATTAAGCTGTGTAGAAGTCAAAACTGAACAAGTGAGATACAGAGGATTTGGGAAAAAAAAAAAAAAAAAAGAAAGCTCAGTTGGCTTCAATTCTTTCTCAGCTTTGGGGACTGGATTGACCATTTCTGGAGCATGATTAAATGGAAGAATTTAGAGACAACATTTCTGTTCATAATGTCAGAAGTAGGAAGAATACTGATGAAAATGCATTTTTGTTTCACCAGTGGAGTTGGCCAGTTTGTAAACAAATCATAATGGTAACTTACAAATTCAGATTGTTCCAATAAACAAGGGGTTTAGTACTTGGTAGCTGAGAAAAACTATTTTAAGATCTGTACGTGCACTCATAATTACTAGTTTTGCAGCAATAGTGGTGTCATGAATCCAACTATAGCTTTATCTAGAAGTTAATCCTGGAAGAAAATAGTATCACAGATTGGAAGTTGTGAATCATATCTGGTCATCTGTTGTCAGGCAGAGATTCCTCTTGGGAGGTTGTGTCATGCCTTGGTGTGACTGGGCTGATTGTCCCAGTTGCTCTTGGGAGCCTGGGTAGAAACCTCTCAGCTGCAGGTCTGTTCACTTTTCTTTCCACTGTTCTCGTTTGCAGGCACAGTGTGAGGCACATTTCAACAGTCTCAGAAACAGCCACAGAACGGCAGTAACCTTGATGGAAATGCTCAAAAGTAATACTGCTGCAGTAGAATCTGAGCTTCAGAGCTGAAAGGCAAAACTGTGTGTGAGTGCAGGTGTGTAGAGGTGCTGTGGATTTAATGGCTTAGAAATAAAACCAGCGCAGTATTAAAGGGAGAGGTGAGATTAGAAAAAAATTGTTGGCTTCTCAAGTGGTTGAAGCATCAGGTTAGTAAAAATTGCTTCTTAGTGAAAACATCCTGAATGGACATTTTATAGAGCTGGAGTGGCAAAGGCAGTTTGCAAAACAAGTTGCTGTGAAATGAAATGTAGTGTGAGTATCTGCTAGGTCTTACTGTTATTTAATATGAAGACGTGTGGAAAGAGTCCCTGTGAGGCTTGCTTTGCTTTGCATCCTTAGGCAGACCACTATTGCTACACCAGTGTATTTCAGGTGCAAGTCTAATGAGAATGGTGTCTCAAATGCACATACCTGAGTGAGCTGGGAAGATGGTCTAGTTTCCTTGTGTGAGAGATGGAGCCCAAGGGAGCAGAGGTCTTGCTCCCTGCAGTGCCCATTCCTTTCTTGAAGTTTTGGTGCTGTGGTGGGCATCTTGGGCAGAGTAGGAGGTGGATGCTTAAACCAGCAGCTAGAAGTTTCTTCCAATGGTGTGTTTAAGGTCATTGGCCAAAGCAATGTTTATGGGCAGTTCTCATACCAAGAACTCCCATGACAGTGGAAGAGAAGGAGGGGTCCAGTGGTGCTGAAAACAACACGTGAAGAGTGTAGCATGAAAGGAAGGTGCTGCAATGGCTGGAAGGTGGGATTTTTTAAAAACCAGTAGTAGCTTTGGCATTTTTGAAGGAGAACGTATTGCTAAGGGTGGGAGCAGGCAAACCTTGAGGTAGGAGATATTGGAGTAGGTGGTTTCTGGTGAGAAACTGAGAGCAGCTTTTAAACTGACCATGACACATTAGTACGTGAAATCAGAGGACAGTAATGAGACTGCGGTGAAAGCTGATGAGTTGAAGTTGACACTGAAAGACTGGTAGGAAATAAGAGATTTTGTCTTAGGGACAAGAAGAAAGCAGGAAACCTGTGTTGACAAAAGTTGAGAAAGGAGTCATGCCAGGCTTTCATATTTCATTTTTTTAAAAGAAATGTAAGATATTTTTTCTTTTGGTAGATTTAAATTCTGAGAAGTCTGAATATATGTGGAGATAAAAAAGGTAGAGGGGGGAAAAAATTAGGATGCAAGTTCGGGGCATTAAATAGCAACTAGAAAATGCTAGGTGTCTTTTTCTTCACAATTGCCCAATCCTTGGACATAGCTTGAAAATTATTTTGCTTAAATACATTTTGTGTAGCTTTAACCTGTGCTTTTTCATTTTTCATAATGAAGGCTAAAGGAGCACTGTCCACCTCCCCTTGACAGGCCTGTGAATCTGCAGTTAGCACTGGTGCTTTGTCTGGTTTGAAGGACCTGTTACGGAACGAAGTGCAGTATATTAACACACACCTTTGTTCGTGCCCCTCTCAGCAGGCACTTCACCTCATTTTAAGGGAACAACAGGAGCAGAAATCTGTAATGCAGAGATGATTTTCTTGAAGGCAGTTGGGAGGTCTGTTACAGAACTGTACCTACCATCTGGATCCTTAAGGCCATCCAGATGATTTCTGATAATGACATTTCCTATTGCTTGGTCTGTATTTATGTGAAATTTAATAATGCAATACTTAGAATATCTCACCTGAAACTAATTTTACAGTCTTGCTGAGAAAGTCATTAGGATAGATACCAGACAGCATCTCTATTCTTTACAACACTGAATTGTTGAGCACTGTGCCTTTATTAATGGGATTTATCAGATGACACAGGTAAAATGCAATATCAATTATTATTATTAACTCTAATTCATAAGGTAAATGTGAATTAACACCTTCATTTTCACATGCATTTATTTCAGCCAGAAGACATCATTACAGCTTTTCAGTTATTCTTCAATAGCTTTGATTTTTAACACTTTTCTAAAATTAGTATCTGCTACCTCACTGACACCAAAACTTCCACTGATTGTCGTGCTCCTTCAGCCTGAGTATGAATGTTACGTAGACTTTTCCTGGTAGCTTCCTGTCATTCTGAACATGCATCTTGGTCCAATGACTGTAGGAAAAATTAAAAATGAACAGTACATTTTAAGGAAAACCAGCAAATAATTTCTTGTGTGGCTTGGTATTACTCTGTTCTAATTGTGGAAATCTGTGGTATGTTCTAACTACTGCCTTGCCCTACAGTCTGCAGAGTTTGGGTAGTTCTCTGTATCATCACCAGTGAGATTAAATTGAAAAGCTCTTGGTGCATGTTTTCTTTCTAGGATGCTGACAGCAATAAAAATAACAGATAGCTTTTGAGTAATGTTCTAAATCTTAGCACACTTCGGCGCATCAGCTGATGCGGGTCAAGATAATAACTAGAAAAATAATTTTTGCTCTACTATTTTAATTAAACCAAGATGCTTTTTTTGTGTGATATATGTTTAGATCTTCAGAATTATATAAAAAGGAGGGGAGAGTCCATGTGTTTTAACTTCAGAAAGGTTGAATTCTCTAAAACTATGAGTGTGCTGTCATGGAAGGTCAGCATTCAAGAGTTCAGTGCTCATCTAGAAAAAAAAAAGATAAAGTTAACAACAGTTAAAATAAAGCTTGGCTCGAAATTTTTTGCTTTTAGTAACTCCTGATAGATAGTTTTGCAATGGCTATTTTATCATTAATGACCTGAGAAGATTGAAGTACAGTATGGACATGTTTCTTCCTCCACAGTGCCATTCAGACAAGTTTGTTGTCACAGCCTTGTGGCCCTGTTTGTCCACACATGGGACACCAGAGGCATATTCTGTTCTTTTTGGAGAGCATGGAGGACTTTTCCATGTTCCATCCTAAAAGGGGAAATCAAAAATTTGAAATCTTGCAATTGTAAGAGTGGTTTCCTTGACTACAAGGGAAATAATCTCTCTGCCATGGATTGTAAACCCTTCCACACAAGCAACATCTTTTTATATCCCTATCTGAAGTTAAGATATTTTATTTTTCTGTCTTTTCTACCATCCAAAATTCTTGACTTGTTTGGCAAACTAATTCTATAAAGCTGTGTCTTTCATGGGCTTTGCTTTGGGTTTTTCTTTTGAAAAGAATTTGGTCTGTTTGTAGCACGTTTCAGTTTTATTCAGTTTTTATGACTTGTTCCCCTTGCTTTCCTTCAGCTTGAATGGAGAGAATTAAGTACAGTTTTAGCTCTGATTAAAATCTTGCCTTAATTGAGTTGCAAATTTGCAATGACAGATACTGGTCAGGGTGCTGATATAGCACCTTTTAGCATTCCTGGTGCCCTCATGAATTCTGACAATACTCTCTGTTTTTGCAGTTGCTTACGGTCATTTATTCTCTTTTCCTCTCTTTCCAGCGTGAAGCTCAGCACAGGAGTGTAAATTACTTTCTCCGTGATAGTTAATTAGCTGTCAAGAAAATTATGTCCCTATGCTAGTCCTGTCTTGCCTCTCCCTTGAGGTGTCTCTGATACTTTGTCTCTGTGTGTAGAGTCTGAAGACCTGTAGATTGTGAGTACCAAGAGTGCCAATGCCTGCGCAGATACACGACCATTTCCAGCTTCCTTTGGAGGGATTCACAGTTTCAGGTGGCAGTGCTCACGTAATAATCCCAAGTGGAGAAGGTCGTGAGGAAATCTATTCATTGCACTTACACGGGGGATAGTGTATGTGGTACAAAGGGTGTACTACCAGTAGCATTGCTTTCACTGGCCAAGTTGAGGACCAACCCATGTTTTTTGCCAGTGCTCCTCCCTAACCTCACCTCCCTTATTGTTTGGGAATGCTGTGGGAATGAGTCTTACTACTGATGTGCTGAGTTGTGGCTGGAGCTAGGGATCTGTTTCTGGTTAATAGGGATGTGACATGATTCAGGGCAAATCTGACATATAAGTAGAAATTGCGGTAGAACAATAAATTTTGTTTAGACAAAGATACTAAATAATTAGACATAACTTCTCTCTAACCCTCAGGAAGTATATTCTTGTTAAGTCTCTCAGGTGCTGAGTTACAGTAAAGATGTCTTGTAGCCCTGGTATGACAGTTCTGTATTCTATTGTATCATCTGTTTTCTATGCTGAGTGCTGAGACTGGAAAAGATGGAAACATGGCTAGATTGTCAGTTGTTTCCAATGAACAAATCTCTGTTTGGTGGAACTGTTTGCATTCCTGTGGCCAGTGGTATAAGGAAATACCATGTTATGAAAAATTCCCAATTGTTTCCTTAAGGACTCTTAGAGTTACACAATCTTTTGATGGTTTTGTTTGTTAAAAAAAAAAAAAAGTTGCCAGCCCTTCAGTTTGGATCTCTAGATTCTCCTAAATATTTACTAGAGCTTTGCCATTATGCTCAAGGTTTGGATTCAAACCAGAAGTGTATTTTCCTAATGCACACTGATCAGCCATTATAATATGAAGAGCTGAGGAAGATCATAATTTCATTCCAGGACATGTTTTTTTGGGATATCCCATCAGTTCCTGGACTATCCATCTTTGTTATTACTCATAGTTTCTGGATGCAGCTCTGAAATGTTGCTTCTCTGACTGAGGGAGAGGCAGATCTCAAGTATCCAAGTGCCTTTTGCACTTTAATTCTCAAGAAAATAAATTGTATCTCTGACACACAAATCCTTTTGTGCTGTAGGCTGAAATATTTAACATTTAATTTGTTCTTGCATTTTCAATATCCTGTTAGGATTTGTGTAATATGTCTGATTTCTGACATACGCAGTTGCTCAGCTGTATTGCAGATTTTTTGAATCTGCTCATATTCAATATTTGTCTTACTGCTGTCATATCTTGAGTTAATATCCATCTCTCTTATTAATATATTCATCCAGGAATATATTGTCATTATTATTTTCCCTGATCTGAGAGCTGACTTTGAGTTTGTTCTTTAGTGTGTGACTGTTACTCCTTTCCAGATTTTCCCATTCTTGATATGATCTTCATCCCTTGTTACTGGTTGTCTAATTTTACTTTGACCATAGAGGCATTTAACTGATGATCAAAAGCTGAGAATATGACCTTAACAATGAGAGAGCAGTGAAGACAGCTCCCAGTCAGTGCCTACGTCAAAGAATTTCTTGCCCAGGGATGCATAGAGTGGAGTGAAAAGACCCTTGTGGATTAAGCATAGGCAATAAGGTCATGGCACCAAATAGCATAGTAGTTTCACAACTGTCAGTTGTTTCTGTTGTTGTTTTAATAATGAGAATTTTGAATTGAGGGAGGAAGAGCTTGTGGAAGTGCATTGAGTGGTAGTTGGGAGAAGGGGTGCAAAGAGGAAGAAGAGATTGTAGCAAAGAGCTTGTGACAAAAGGCAGGGGGAAAAATTGCTCCAAAGCATGTATGTTTGGGGTGTCACAGTTTCTGGCTTCAGCAGTTTCCCACACGGCCTCCTTTTAGCGAGAGCTGGAGGATCTCCAGTTTCCCCAGTGCCCGGGGTGGGGTCACAGCTGAGCAAGCTGCCCGTGCTCCACTGGCCCCCGTGGGCATGAGCAGCGCTGTGCATCTCTAGGGGGGCTACAGCAGTGTCAAGCACCATCGGATATGGGCACCTCTGTGCTCTGCCGACCAGTGATTTAGACCTGAAGCTGGCAAAATTGGAGAGACACTTACATTTTGTTGTCTACTGATGCCTTCTGGAAACAGTAGCTGCTAGCCTGCAAGACAGGGTCTCCTCTTGCTGGTGACAGCTCCGCTTAAAATAACGTATCAGGAACTTGCATAAAAATAGCATTCCCTTATCTCTAGCAGTGTGAAGTGGATGAAAAATAAACTGTACTCATGCCAAGAATAAACAGTCACGTTCAAGTATTTAAATTCCTGATGCTGTGGAGTACTCCTGCTCTAACATGGCATTTTGATGCCAATGCACTTCCTGCTCTCCCCAGGCACTGCCATAGCTTTGTGTGCTCTGCCAGGGAGCATTGGTAGGTCAGTAAAATGAGCAAATACGCCCAAGCCCCACATGCAGCACCTGGATATAGACAATTTTGTCCCCTAAATTCATATTCCTCTCAGGTCTAAAAGTAGATTAAATAGTTTTTTTGTCTGTTTACCTGTATTAATACTCTATGTGAGTACATTCTTCATTCTGAAATGCAGACTTGCTGAAAATAATGCCATTTTATGGCAACATTATTTTTCAAGTAAGCCAAGGAGTTGACTGTCTGTAACAAAATAATTGAGGGACAATACAGTTTGAGCATACATACAATAACATTAACTTCTCTGGGAAGATTGGTTTTTTGCTTCAGAGTATCTTGTGACAATAATATCTTAGAGTAATTTTGTATCATTATTTTTGTGAACACTGGTGTTTGGTTTGTTGGTTTTGGTTTTGTGGTTTTTTTGTTTGGGTTTTTTTTCAAAGTTATTTCTTTACTCCTGAAATTCATAGAGAACATTGAATAATTGAGCCTTTAGTGATGATGGGCAACAGGATAGCTGACCTGCTGGAGTGTTGAAACTGTTGAAGTATTTGTAGTATGGTAGTAGAAGACCTAATGAGTAATGCCTGAGGATACTGTACTGAAAAGCTGGGGATGGTTGAAAGAGGCTGTGTTAGAACCTGATGAATAAAAATGGGTTAACAGGTTGATGAATAGTACCAGCTGTGCCTGAAGGTAGACTGAGCTCAGTGTTTTCACAATGCATAAAATGTCCAATTTGCAATGTACAGATCTTAAATAATAAAATGTAGCATATGTTTTGTTTGTGTGTATGAAATCAAGGAGTCTGGTCCCCTTCCTCTGGGAAATAACTGTTTTTCCTTGGTGGAGGGATTGAGGGAAAAGGGAAGGTGATGGAAATAATTTCACAGGTTTGACTGAAGATAACTTGTGCTCGAAGACTGAGAAGACAGGAGACGATAGAAGGAAACAATTGCTGTTATATTTATTAATTTGTTTGCACGTTAGAAGATGAAGGCAAGGGGAAAACCAGTTGCTTCTCCTTGGTGGGAATCGGTCAGAGTAAGGTGATTGTTTCCGTATGAACTTTGAGCACCAACCCTCACAGTGCAGTTTTACGTCCCCGTCCTGTCTCCCCACCTGCTCCACAGAACAGTGACTGCTCTGGAGTTCAGCTTCTGCTGGGCTAGAAGAGGACTTGCAGGCTGTGGCTGTTGTGCTCTGTTTTAAAAATGAGGCTGGTAGTCTGAATTTTGCTTTCTGGTTTGTACCCTGATGGCAAGATTCCCAACTAGACTCTCTTAAATTAGACTTCCCTTTGAGACTGCTTTATATGAAAAATGCATTATATGATAACAAAATGTAATTCAATGAAAAATTCTGAGAAAGAGTTCAAGAAACTAAATGTTGTGTTAATGCTTGAAGTGTGCAGTGTATTCCAGTAATATTAAAAAGCCTACCAGAAGTCATCATCTCTTTCTTCTGTTTTACAGGTCAACTACATTACTAGAAAGGAGGAGAGCTGTGGAAAAAATCAAGGTACCTAAAACATTTTACTGTCTGAATTCTTGGCTCTGTTCTTGCTCATCATTTAATGTAATGATTTTAAGGAGTGAGAGGGAACCGAATCAGGAAACTGCCACTTTTGAAGTAGTTTTATTAATTAAAAAGCACAGACAAAAAGAAAACCATCACAGTAATCTGTGTTGCACAGAATACTTTTTTGTGGGATGAAATCGTACCTCAGCTTTGGGGGAGGGGATCTGCAAGAGTCTGAACAATATTGCATAATATTTGCTCTATATATGTTATGGAACTCGTATGCAGGTGTCCTGCAAGTTCCAGGGATGGGGAGATGGATATTCTGTATTTGTACAATGGGATACATGGCCCAGTATCAAAGTATCTTCAAAGATGAGCGAATGTGGTGCTTGGAGCTTTGACTGTCTCCACAGTACTTAGCAGACTTTGCACATCAGTGGACTGTGACCTGTACTGTTGATAAAGATGCAAAAGGAGGAGTATGAAGATGGCAGAACCTGAGCAGCAGCCTTTATTTTACAAGTGAGGAGCTGAGGACTTCTTATACCTTTTTCAGACACTTCTGACTGTTGTCTGACAAGTATTTCTGTGGTATAGACAGCATATATTGTGTTGTGTTCTTCGTTTGTATAGTAATAAGCAGCAAGCATTCTTTCAGTGCAGTCTTTCAGGATTTGGGTACCTAATCTCTTATCTGAAGTATTTTTTGGTCTAGCACTCTTGCCTGTAGCTCCTCAGCTGTGATTAAAATAACAGTGTTATAACTTGTGTTTTCATGCCTGTAATTAAAAGGCTATATTAAAATCTTGTTGTTAGCACTTGGATAGGATTCTTTTGAGGGATTTTTTTAGTTGGATAAAGTTTCCCTCCTTTATTTGCTGTGCAATGTTACCTGTGAAATGCTACACATACCTGGCAAAGGGAACACTGTGAGGCAGAAGCAAGGAAGGAGTCAAAGTATTATCACTTCATTACGATATAAAGACAATTGATTGATAAAAGCTGACTTTGTACTTCTGTGCACTTCAAATTGAGAGGTGCTGTGCCGCCTTCAGTATGAGTGAAGATACAGTGAACTCTGGTGCTTTCTGTCCCTCTCATGCTATGTTTGCATATTTGTAGCTGTGCTTGTGCCACGCATGCAAAAGCAGTTTGCAACAGATAAGAATGCAGTTTATATGGAATTAATTTCTCGCATTTCTACTATTAATGCAGCTTTAGACATTGGTTGTATCAAGTATTTGTGGTTGAGGGGAAAAAATAATAGGTGTTTTCTATTTGTTTCATGTCTTGAAGAGTGTGGAAATTTAAAAGAAAGAGCAGAGAAACTTAGAATGCTAGTAAAAATGCAATGTGTTCACTTCTTGATCTGTTGGTGGGTAGTTATGGTTACATTGCAGGTGACACAGAACTACTCAGGTCTGTTACTTGGAAGAATTGAAAATACAGGAGGGAAATCTTCACCTCTCGAGCCAAACCAGTGATGTTGGCAATGTTCATTTGCCTTTCAATGTGCCTTTCATGTCAAGAAACAGGGTAATTTCTTGGTTCTTTGACTTTTCCTTTATGATCACTCAGATGATTGGTTCCACCTTTAAACTGAGGTCTTCTGTGATGCTTGGGGTATTGAAAACACAGGATGTTCTCCTGGGATCTTGGGAGAATGTTATACATGGAGCCCCAGTGTGGCTGCATTCCCTGCAGTGCTGGACTGGCCTCTCCTGTAGCTCCTGGTAAGATGAGAAGCTGGCAAAAAGCATAGAAAGGAATTAATGTGTGGCTGGAAAAAAGATCCAAGGGAGTCTCAGACGTTTCATCTGATGTATCCAGTGCTGAAATAGAGGTTTCTATCTCTTTGCTCATTTTAGACAAGAGATTTTACTCCAGGCATTTTTAGGGGTTTTTTTTGCCCCTCACTGTGCAAAATCTGTCAAGTCCTTTTCCTGACACTTTCTCGTCAGTCCCTCAGAGTTCAAAAGAGATTTTTCCCAATCGCAAAAGAAACCAGACATGGCCTTTCTTACTCACCCTGCATTTGAAGCATTGATAAGTAACATGTGGCTGGCTCCAAACTGCTGACTTTCCCAGCCATTTAAGAAAACACTGTGAGGAGTTTGGTTTTAAAAGAAACTATAGAATTGTTCTGTCTTTTTTGCAATTGCTCTTTTGTGTAATGTATCCCAAGAGTTTGGATTCTTTTCTGTCTGAAGCAGTAAGAGTTCACTACTGTCTTTCTGATTAATGCATATTGAAAAGAAATGTCAGTTTTTAAAAACTTTTCCGTATAGGAAAGGTTTCTTTATTCATAATCTGTCACACTGTTTAAGCTGTAACTTTTTTTTTCTTTAATGCCTTTGGATCATCATTGTTTGGAAGTGCCCTAGCAGAAAGAAAAATATTATTTTTAAAACTTGAGACTGAGTAAGGGGAGCCTGGAATTGAAATCTACTGTCTTGCATAATTGCTTAAACCTGCCATGCAGTTTGGCAGAGGTACAAACTGAGAGGTCTTTTCCGTAAAATGTGGTTGAGGCTTCATCTTCAAAGTCAGGGTATGCCTGAGGACAGCCTCTGGTTCTTTTAATAAGGGTAGAGCTCATTTGAAAGGCAAGGCTGAAGTTGAAGAAGGTAACCTGGGGCTTTATGAGCTTTTTCAATAACTGCGATCTGGTGCATCCCATTATAGTGATAGGAGAATGTGGTAAAACAATTGCCTTTTTATTTCCTGCTGTGTCTAAGAAACAGTCTAAAAGTAAATTGTACGAAAATAAGGCAAGATGCAAGATTAATCTAAATCTCTTTTCAAATCTATCATCTGAATAGATTTTTCTTTTAACAATAATAATGAACCCCCCAAGCCCTCCCTGAAATAAGAGTATGACTGCATTACCCCACACCATTTAACCTGTCTAAAGAAATCTCAGTGTTGTCTCTTGGCCTTTGGGCAAGCTGCACTTCCTGCACTTTCTGTTGTTCCACGTGGTTGGTGGAGGAGGGTTCCATCCTTGAACTAATAAAACATTGAAGGGGCTTGTTTAGGCTGTTTTCTGAAACCATCTCACAAAACTCTTAAGGCTCAGCAAATTTGTAAAGTTGATTTTTAATTTTTTTTTAATGCAATATTAATGCCCCTCTGTGACATGAAGCACATTTCTAAGTATCAGGTAGCATTACTCATTTTGCTAGAAATTAAGACTCTTAAGATCCTCTTACTCATAATACTGAGGAGAAGTTCAAAGTAGGACAGAACTGGACAGTTACCAAAGTATTTTTTCATGTTACTAGTGTAGAGTTGACCAAAACTTTTATCTGGACCCTACTTAAAGTGTGAGCCTGTAGTGTCCCATTCCCCACCCCTGCACACATGCAGGGTACGGGGCATACCTGTTTTGCAGAGTGGCTGTAGCTGCTCTGATGAAGGTCATGTTCCTAATTAGTCTGCTGTAGTTTGGGTGCTTTTGAGTCGCTGGGCTTTCTAATCATTGAGGAAGGCTAAATGTTGTTTGTGGAACAATTCTAAGGATGTCTTGAGTGCTTCCCTCCCACCACCCTGCCCACTGCATCTTTCAATGTGTCCATCTCCAGTTTCCTAGCAACCCTTCCAGTCCATCAAGGAGGAATTGGGATGAACATTGGCTCAAAATTGCTTCAGGCACACTAATTCCCAGGTTTGAGCAAGGGAAACTGTTTCATGAGTGTTTACTCCTGGATGTGCAGTATTTCATGCAAACATCAAAAGATTGTCTTCTCTGTCTTCTGACAGCTGCTGGCCCTGATGGGACCATACTTGAGCATCCTGGAGGCCTGTGATCTTCTTGCTAAATGTGGCTCTGAGTCCCATTGTCAGAGTCAACTTCCTTATTTTGGTCAGTTTTTGAACTGGGGCTGTTTAAGTCCCCCAGGTGAGGCTCTTCAAATGTCACTGACTGTAGATAATCCTGCCTGGATGAATGATGAAGCAGAATCTGTGACACAAGTGTATTTCTGCCTGAAATGCCTGTTTCCAGTAAATAGTCCTAAAAAAAAGTTGGTCTTGCAGTCTGATAAGAAAATCAAAATTAAGTACAGAGTTGGGCTCATGCACATTTCATGAAATCATGTAATCTGCTACCTCATTCTCTACAGGGAACCAGTTTAAAGCTTTTTTTATTCCTAGCATGAGAAGTTTCAATGCATAAAAGTCTGAGTCTGACTTAATCTTATCACTAAGTATTTGCAGTGGTAGACATTAATATTTGTTCATACTGTATCTGCTCTCTACATTTTCCTCATTCAGTGTGGAAGAACGTAAACACATTCATCATGAAGATCATTGTATTTTTCTGGGTCCTTCATTTGCTGGACTTTTCCTTTCCTGTTTAGGTGAAGAAACTTTCTGGAACTCGGTTCCTCTTTGTTTGGCTGGTCCCAACTATGTCCAGCATGGACACAACAGTAGTGCTCTATGTCCTCCTCTTCTCCAGCTTTCCCTGCTGGTGGAAGTTGCTCGTGCTGGACTGAGCTGTTCACTGTGACCACTTGCATCAAAGCACTGGAGCTATGCCCAGATACTCTTAAAGAAAATGAAATGCAGTGTGGGATATATTGTGCAAGCTAAAGTAATCAAAGGGAATATTTAAAAAAAAAAAAAAAAGCTAAAAGGAGATCCTATTCAATATTTCTACAGTTGTTGCCTTTCTCCTGAAAAGAACCACTTTCTTTGTGTGTAGTTCCTGTTGCTTTAATACTCATGTGAAAGAGCTGGGGGGTTGTTGATTGTATTTTTAATTATTATTTTAGTAGTACCATAATTTTCCCCATTGACTGCTGTTACAAAGCAGAATCTGGTTCTCTGTAACCTCAGCATCAAGTTGATTATTGTCTTGTCACAAAAGAGCCAAACCCAAAGCTTCTCTGGCATAGTCAGACTAAGTTTGAACACTGCTTGTTTCACTGTGATGGAAAGCTGGAGTAGCTTAGTAGTTGAGAATAAGGAAGTTTTATAAGTAAAACAGGAAAACTCCACCATAGGATACTTTCAGAATTGCTACTTCTTCTGTGATCCATAGCAGTAAGGAAGGCTTATCCAAATTCCTGCAACCTTTTAAAATGTGAATAGTGTGCTTGGAGCGAAGATCTCACTTCCTCAGGCATGCTGCTAATCCTTGAGTTTGTACAGGATTTCTGTAGCTGTTACTTCTGGTGTAGACTGAGGAAAGAGACATTCAGGCTTTCCTGGACAGTGTAGCTTTTGAAGGTGGAATTGTTGGTGCTGCCTTCCCCCCCCGCCCCCGATATATTTCCCATGAGTGCCTGGAATGTGTTGAAGAGTGTTGGATTGGTCTTTGCCGTTTTCCCTTTCCAATGCCCCTTTCATGGAAACAGTTTGCTGGCAGCAGATAAGTTTCTATATCTCATTCCCTGTCAAATTCCTCAGTCTGTGTGATAAAGGGGTTTCATGAAAGGCAGCAGCAGAAGGACAGCACTCATGTGAAGGCTCTGGTTGCAGCCAGGGCAGAGGAGCTTGGTGGGGACCTCCAGAAGGAACTGTAGGGAGTGTGTGTTGCCAAGCATGGAAGTGAAGTACCAAAGCTCTGGAGTTCACCAAACAAATACTGTCATTTTTTGGTTGGCACGAGCAGCCTGTTAAAAGTTAGTAGTACTGATTGTGTTACCAAATCCTGTTAATTATGAATTAATGAAGAGCAGCTCTGCAAAGAGGGGTTGATCTAATTACTCAGGTGCTTGTGACACGGTGATCAGATTTTCAAATCTTCCTGTATGATGCTGGAATTAAAGCTGAAAATGCTGTTCAGAATTGAGACTGGCCTGTTTTAAATGATTCAGCTTACAAGTACAAGAGAATCAATCTAGCTTTAAATATATTTTCCAAAAAGTAAATTATTCTATTTTGCTAACTTTATAACTATTAATGAAATGGGTTTAAATGTGTCACCCTATCACACTGTACTTTATTTTTTAATTGCTTCTTAGCTTAAGAATAAGTCTGTCCCTGATGTCTTAAAAATGCTGAATCTTTGTGAGCATAACAAAACCAAAACAAAACCTGGCTAAATGTGTATTAGTTCATCACTGTTTATTTACCATGGATATTGTTGGGTTTTATCTGGTTTGGCTTTATTCATAAGCTCAGTAGAGTAAATGAGGAACATGTGTTTAAAAATTGATTTTTTTTCTAAAGTAGTTTATAAGCCTTAAAACTCGCCCACTCAATACTGATTTAATAATTTCAACAACCCACCTTCACTCATTGAACTCTATTCAGAAGTCATGAGGCCTTTAGTAAATATTGATGTTTAGAAAGTCAGTTTAATAAACATAGAGCTTTTTGTTTGCCCTCTGCTGAAGCTGGATTTACTTCTTAACTGTTCAGTTGTAGTACCAGGAAGATTTTCTTGTCTGCTAATGACCAGAAAAGAATCTGTGAAATGTGGAACTAGTTTTAAGATTCAGCTTTATTGTGTACCTTGGTGTGTCAGGTTAAAGCAGTGTTGGCCAAGTTCTTTGCAGCTGATGCTCCCTTAGTTCTCTTTCTGAAAGGCTTATACTGTTCACTGAGACATGCCAACACTCGAGTTGATTATCAGCCTGGAGTGCAGGGAAATGTGATTAGTGCTGTGTCATCTTTAGGCTGAGGAAATATTTGGTTGAAGTGGGATGGGGCAAAAACAATCACTAAGGAAGCATGGAAGTCTGATTTCTGTATGTTCTGCATTCAGGAACTGTTTTCCAGTGGTCAACAGTTGCTGTTACTGCTCAGTGTCTGCACTTCAGCGTAGAGATATGGAGGGTTTCAGGTCAAGCAGTTCAGTTTGGAACTTGTCTATACAAGTAATTGGAGTAACCTGTAATTCTCTTGATTTTAAATTCAGTTTATTCACATTTCTGGATTAACAAAGCTACACAAATTGGTGAGTGAATCTCTGAATCAAGTGTGTTTATTCTCCATGGCAGTAGGCCATTTACACTTGATGTAGGCTGTTACTTCAGATTGAGTTAATTCTTTTAATAAGCTAAAGCAGTCTAGCCCCCAAATATTACAATTTAACAACAAAACAAACCCCTTTGCATTCTGTTTGCAGTCTTTGAATAAGTGTTCTTAAAAAAAAAAAGTTATGAAATGTGGTATTATGTAACTCAGAAGTATCCCAATCCTGGCTATAAATACATTGAAGATATTCACCCTGAATTTTGGAGCAGCAGCCTGGAACCATGAAGGGATGGAAGGAGGTAATTGTGTGTTTCCAGAGCCTGCTGATACCAGTCTCAAGCTTGTAGAAGTCCGTGACTTCAGAAAGCATCAGTGTTTCTTTAAATGCATTTGCAACTGGGGTCTGGGATAGCAAAGCTCTTCTTACCTGGCTCCCAGTAATATATTTGTGTGATTAAAGTTTCCTGGTCACATCTGAACTAGGGAACTATTCCCCTGCTACCCTTCTACCTTTGCTGGTCATAAAAATGAGAATGCTTGTTATAAGGAAATTGAAGCTTGCAGGTAGTAAATTGTCTCTTTAAAGACTGAATGAGAAGTTGGATAAAATATACCCACCTACCAGAGACTTCAAACTTTGTTGTTGCTATTTTTTCTTTTTAAGAGGTGAGGTGGGTTTTAAAACAGAGTTAAGGAATCTCTTAGCAACAAGGAACCATCTTTCAAAAGATGAAGTTTCCTCTGAAGAAAATAGAAAGGGGAAAAAAAAAACCTCTCACAAATTAAATTTTAAAGTATAATAAGGCTGGCCAAAAGATATTCTGAGCAACAATTTGCTAAAGATACCAGAGCCTACAATAAATCATTTAAATTGAATCATTTTGAGTACATCAGAAATGGACATCCTGCCAGACAGGCTGAAGAGCTGTTGGATGAATGAAGTGTAAAAGAAATACATAATGCAGATAAGGCACAGAAAAAAAACTAAACAATTTTTATCCAAATTGACTTTCCTGAGAGAGTTTAGTGCAGCAGCTTAATTTCATAGGTGGTATTTTAAGAATTGGTCTCAAATTGAAATGTTGGTATAAAAGACTTTTAGAACATTAAAAAAAAGTAGCAAATTGCCCAAGAGATCCTGTGATAACTGCTTGTGACAACACTGATCTGGCAAACTGTGATCTTAACTGGTATTTAAGACGGCTGTGAGATCAGAGGCAGGAAAATAAGTGAACATAATTTCAATATATTAAAAGCATTCCAGAAATAGTCAGGGTACCAGAGACCAGCAGGTCTGTACAGGCAAGTTGATATGTTTCATTAGGAACAAAGACCACAGAATTGGTAAACATGCAGGCAAATACGATTTATCTCATGATTTGAGGAAAGTACTTTGTGCATTTCAAATAGATGGTCTTTAGCCTTAGGGTGGGGCATGCAGTTATTTATGTCTCTTCTTTTTCCTCCTCTTCAGCTTCAGAATTGAGCCTGCTGTTTGTTTCAAATGCAAAAACAAGCCACTCATTTGCTCTGTGATCATATAACTTTGTGAAAAATATACTTGCTTAACAGGCAGAAACATCATGATATACCCTAGTGTAACTTTGTGTTGAATTAGATGGATTTCAATTAAAACTGAAGAATAAATAATAACTGGTTAATTAATAAATAAAAATAATGTAAATAATAAGTGTTTCATAGGAAATAGTGGACTGAGATTAACTGTCTGACATCAAGCACGCTAAATGACCTGTGTGGAGTCACAACCTGTGACTGCTGGCGTATATTAATTTCGATGTGAATGTTGTTCAGTTTTGGTCAAGTTCTGACCACAAGATTTGAGTGAAGCTTAGTTTGTGGAGAATGTGGCATGGATGTTAAGTAGATTGCTATGAAATCTGCCAAGTCTGAATTTCTCCTGCCTTCGTCAGTGGTCGGCACAAGTGAGACTGGATGTGTGTGACTCCTTTTGACACTGCCTGATAACATACACTTCTTGGTAAGAAGATAAAAAATAAATAAGATAAAGTGTTATCTTGGCATCAGGTACTGGGCTTCAGGAAAAGACCCTTTGGACTAATAGTGGCTTCAAGCTGTTCTGTGGGTACAGCCTCTTTAAGGTGTCTAACTCTGCATGTAGACGGAACATGATTTTTTTTTTTCCTCTGATCCACTTGTGGATGTTTGAAAACATAAGTAACTGTGGGGAAGAAGTCCCACCTTAATACTGATTTGTGTAAAACATCTAATACCTCAATGATGGCTGAAATAGCTTTAAAGTGAAAAAGCTTTACTAGACCAGGCAAAAGGCCTTCTCCTGTGTCTGTCAGCTGTATACCAGTTTTGTACCAAAGAAGTACAAAATGAGTGAAGGTTACCAGAAAGGTCAGGTTACTTCCGTGGAAATACTGTTTTTGACCAAATCTGTTCTTCAGGCTTTGGGAATATACAGATAAACTTAGGCTGTTTTCTTTAAAGCATAATACACCAAGTTTGTATCATTGTTATTTTGCACATGTTGTGTCATATGGAAGAAAGCATATGTTTGTAGGTGGGTACTGATAAGCTTGAGTGATTTAGAAAAGTATTCAAAAATCCTTTCAACTTAGTGTTTTATGTTTGTCATGAATCATGCTGATTAAATCCCAGATCATCTAGCTGTCATATAAGGACAAGAGCTTAAATTAGCTTTAACCAAACACCTTTTGGTGCAATACATTCACTACATTTCACTGCAATAAACTCTTCACTGCCATGAGTATTGCAAGGTACTTTTGGTGGGCTGGTGGATGCAAGGGGTTTGTTGTTGCTTTGGATTCAACTTTTGCCATGAACTCTTAAAGGATTTCTAGTATGAAGGAGTATTTTGTTTGTTTACATGTCGTGCTAATGTGAAATATAAAGACTCCAGTGCCATGCTGATGTCCAGAAATGTGAGTTGTGTAATGCACTTGCATTTTTCTTTCTTGACAGCAATAATAAAATACAGAAGACAGTCTTTGAGGTATACATTTAGCTTCAAGCATTTACTGAGAATGGCAGAGAAAGCATTGTTATTACATTAAAAATCTTTTATTGAAATTGTTAAACAACAATTTTCTATTAAACTTGTCTGCTTTATAGTAGTGGATGAATGTTTTCCTAATCAAGCAAATTTGTATTTTGATCACAAACCCAATAAAATTTGTCTGCTACATTTCCCCTATTCCACTTTCCTTCGCTTTTCCTCCTGCTCTACTCCCTGTGTGTTGACATTTTATTTCTTTATATTTTTTAAGGAATTGGAAGTGTATTTTCACTGAATGATTGTTACATTAGCAGCTCGTGCACTTGGTATTCCAAAAGCTGGTTTGTGCGTGATGACAGTTTCTCACAGCATATTTTAGGCTACACTCACACTGTTGCCAAATCTTGGCATTTGCTTGGCACTGTGAGGTTCTCATTTTATAGCGTGTTGTATCTCAGTGCCAGAAATTAGTCTGTAATATGCATTGTTGACTTGGGCAATGTAAAAGTCAACAATTTGACTATTGCCTATAGTTAGTGAGATTCACAGAAAAGTGTACTCATCGTACATGTGAATTACAAGAATTTAAAGAGCAGGCTCTTGTTTTTAAATCTGCCTTTTACTATTTTTTCCCCCTTGGTTATTAATATAGTTAAGTGATTTCTTCTCACATGTTTCCTCAGTCTTGCATGTAGCTTGTTAGTGTTTTGGAGCAGCACATGTCTTGCATTACTTGAGCTGCCTGCAATACGGATTTCTACTTGTGGACTGTGTGCCTCTGTTGGAATCACTGTAAGCCTGTGGTGCAGCCAATGAAGTCTAGAATATTGCCCACTTCATCCTAGAAAGAGTTTAATTAGACAGTGAATTCAAATGTTATGTTATTATCTAAAGTTAGGCATTAAAAATCACACTCCAGGACGTAATGAATTCACAAACACAAGTGTTGAGCACGAAGCTGTTAAGTTTCAGTAGTTTGTACATAATACGGATGATAAATGAAAACTGTTACTTTAGGACTCAGGAATTTTCCTTTCAGACTGGGAACTTTTAGACATTGAGCAACTTTGTTCCTGATTCAGATTTTGGCGAGAGAAAAACTTAAGTCATCCCAAGTGACTCACAAATTATTTAACCATTAAGTATGAACTCCTCATGCAAGTTCAGATGGTGCTGTTTATGCTTAACCATTATGTAATGTAAGCATTTCTAGGGACTATCAAGCCACTTCCATGTTTCAGTAATTATTCCAACATATGTGACGTGTTGATGTTCAGCATGAGTTAAGCAACTTGCTTGTGTTGTGGTTGGATGTGAAAACTAGGGACTTTCTGAACCCCTTTTGCATTCTTTTAGTGTGAAATTCTTTCCTGTGTAGTGAGTCTGAGAGGTGTGCACCACTCAGACTCATAGGTAAGTAAATAGTGAGGTGTTATTGTGGAATATAAGTGGTACACAAGCTTAGAGCCCTCTCTGCATCTGAATTTTAACCTTAGTCACTGAAATGTATCTCCAACTTGGAAGCATCATCCCTAAATTGAAATGGTAAATCCTTAAGATCTGAAGAATTGCAGCATTTATTTCTGGGGCAGATCTTCTGTGCTTTTAAGAAGTACATAGATGTTGGATAGATCTGCTGCACAAGGTTAACCAGTTGGCATATGTGTACTTGCAAGATTCACTTGAATTATTTCAGTTTGTAGTGCTCAGCTGAGTTTTACTGATGCAGTGAAACTTTCCACTTTTAACATCTATCAGTATTTTCAAAGCCTTCTATCAGAATATTGATGAAAGCAGCTTCAGGAACAATTTTGAAATTAACAACTAGTACCCAGTATAATAGGTCTGGGTGGGGTGAGGTCATTTCTAAGCTATATAATTTTTTTAGGCTTCTACAGCACTGCCAGCAATCCCTCCTTTACAGAAATATCTTCCATTTTGAGATGGGTCTAATAAAGCCTTTCTGTGGTTTTTAGATTAAAAACTTCTCCATGTTCTGGTCTTTAAGAATAATTTTGCCTTGTATTAGGCAAAATAATTAGAATAAGTAATATTTGTATTGCAGCACAAAATGGTCTTGGAGAGGTGGCCTATGTACCTTGGAGGTCTTGGCATTGCTCTGTGTGATGTGTGGGATTGGTCACCTACAGAAACTTTCTGTGCATGTTTCTAATATGTGAGAAAGTCAGGTTTTACTGTGGCAGACAATAAGCAGTGTAAGAAATCATCTCCCAGTGGATTTGCCCAGTCTTGAGCAGCTAAAAGTGAAATTGTGGGAAGAGTGATGAGTGCTATTTTGCTTTCACGAAGCAGTGGAGCTGTTCATGCAACAATATAGTGAGATTGCTTGCAGTCTAAATTGTGCTCTGCTTCTGATGTAAAAGAATTGTGCTTCTTCTGTTTACCCATTATTGATTCATTGGGTCCAAGGGAGAAAAAAAGACATGGTATTTTAAGCCATTTGTACAAATTCCTACTTTGCAGCCAACCGAAGGATTTGGATATACTTACCTTGGGAAACTGTACATTATTGAAAGCCCTTTGCTCTTGTGTTTTCTGAGTGATAACACTGCATGCTTGTATTGCTGTTGTGGAGATGATAGCAGTCTTCCAGAAGAGTAACTATAAGCTTTAGAGACTCTTCTTGAAACAAGTAACATTTAAATACTTCATCAGGCTTGTCTGATAGAAGGATACCGTTCTCACATGTTTTCATTACTGTATGGGCACGATATCACAGTCTTGTTTCTGTAAGAATATTTTTCTTTCCACACACTGGGACACAAGCTTGTAGCTTTAGCAGACTCACTTTATTCACAAAATACACAAGCTGGTGCTTCAGTGTGCCTCTTTATAAAGGGCATAGCCCTGTGTTAAGTTACATCTTACCTCAGGTATGGGAATTGAAGGTGGTTAAGGGAAAATATTTTCTACTGTATCATTCTTCTGAATACCTGTGCAGTTTGAGATGATTGAGTGGTCCAGCCAATGTAAAGGTGACCTGCTGCTACTAAAGATCAAAGGAGTCAAAGGAGCTCTTTCTAAATAATGGTGTTGGAGCTGAGAAAAAAATGCCAGTAATATATTTGAGAAGAGTCTTGCTGTGTCTGACTTTACTCAGCAGAAACAAATCCATATGGATAACTTGGAATTTTTAAAGGGGGATTGGCTTGGGTTAAGGCAGGAAAATAATGTGTTGTTTTTGTTTTTTTAAATATATTAGAGGAAAAAATGACTTGTTTGTGTAACTTGGTGAGTCTGAGTGGGATGAAATTTCCAGGTGCTCAGCAGGGTGGGGTTTGTTGATGTTACCGACAGCATCCTCCTTTTATTTACTCTGTCTTTTCCTGAGATCCCAAGGGTGGCATGAGGCGATTTCATTCATAGGAAAGAAAGGGTTGAAATCTGCCTGACATTCTGGAGCTTCAGGGCTGCAAGTAAGTAATCTTATGGGTAGGATTACTCACCCATAAGCAATAACTACCAGTAAGCAGTAATTACTTACCAGAAAGTCTTACTCTAGCATGAATGAAGCCATGTCTCTGTAGCAACCTCATTGGGAAAGCGCAATCCCAAGTAAAAGCCCCAGCTTTTGTAAAGAGCCCCCACATCTACCTGTCTGCCTTCAGCCAGTGTAAAAACCACCTTGGCAGAGCTGACACAGACATGGGGGGTTTTGAGGCCATCCCCCCTTGTCTCTGCCAGCGAGTGACAGCCGTGCCCGTCCCGCAAGCAGAACCTGGCTTTGCTGGCAGCTCCCCATCCTCCCCCTCTGCTGCCCTCTCCCCCAGATAACTTCATCCTCATAACACAGATCCTCAGCACTCCGGTCTGGATTTCATTTCTTCCCCTTCAGCTCGGTGTGATCTGGCGCGCATTCCTCCTGCGTTACCAGCAGCCCACGTCTCTGAGAGCACCAGATCAGCTTTCAGGGGCAAAAGCTCGGAGGGGAAACAGGCCCGTTCCTCCGTGCAAACAGCTGGGCAGTTGTGCATGGAATTAATTGCTGATATACACTGGCTGTGTTTTCCTTCTCTTGTCACTTCCTTTGCAGCTGTGAAAGGCGAGTTTTTAGGCTTTGAAAACAGCGCAGACCTTCTCAGTGGCAGTGATGTAAAGGCACTGAAATATATACGCAGATTAGGCTTTTCATACAAAATAAAACCTTTCCTAAGCTGTAACAAGCAGCATTGTTGACGTCAATAGTCAAATTCCAAGTGCACCTTTCAAAAGTAATTTCTGACTTTCAATGTCTAGCTTAAAAAAAAAAAAAAAGGAATCTCTTAGTGGAGATGTGTATTTCTGAATGCAATAGTCATTGTTTTCTGAAAATAGGAGCCTGAAGCTGAGCGTTGAAAGCAAGCTGTTAAGAAAATGGTTGTCTTCCATCTGTGGTCTTGGAGCTATTATGTAAAGTGGACTGAGGCTGCTTTAGCCAAATGTGAAACAGTCAAGTTGCTGAAAGTCATGTTCCAGGCCAGCAGTTATGGGAAATTTATCACGGGATTGGAAAATACATATGTTATCAACAGGGCTGCATGTCTGCCTCGAGGCTTCACCCAGCCCGTAACAATGCAAAAACAAACCGCCCATCACAAATCAAAAACTGCTGTCAAAAGTAGATTCTGAGCCCTCCTGCTGTCAGATGCTGCAGCTTGCAGGGTTTTGTTGTAAAATCAGTGGAAAAATGTGTGGTACCTATTGTTGAAGATAATATTTTGTGAGTTTTCACCCTGTAAATCCTGCAGAAATTTTCCCCCTTGTTTATTAAGCTGTTTTAAATGTGCTTTTGTTTTATGGAATTGTTAGGCCACCCCTACCAACAGGCTTGCACTGCCATGCAGTTTACTCAGGGGAAGGTCCATAAGCTCGTATGCCAAAATAATTACAAAACCTGTAGGTATTTTACTAGTACGCAGTATTTGCATGATGTACATTTATAAATAGTCTCATACAGAGAATGGATTGTTTTAAACAAATGCTAGAAAAAGGTTTTGTTGTTGTAAGACCTGTTCTTAATAACTAAATAAATGAAGTTGTAGAAATATGCTGAAAATGTCCCCACCAGCTTGTGTTGTGCAATGCCTTGTACCGCAAGATGAGTATTTCAAAGGTCCCACTGAAACCAGGGCCATTATTTGTGGTAAATAATGTGCAGGGTGAGGAAGGGTTGACAGACCAAAATCTTAATAAATAAATAAATATTGCGTAACTCCTGAAAGGACCCAGAGTTTCAGTCACAGCACCCACATCAGCCAACCTCTTGCAGAGATCTGTGGGACTGTACTTGCAGCAAATACAAAGGAGTGCATCCTGGTTTGTCAGCCTTCCATGCAAGGGATTTCCTCTGTGACCTTGTGCCTGTCACAGCTCATAGCACAAAAGGACACACACCACACCAAGTCTGGCTCACGTGGTATGCAGGAAGTTCAGCTGTAGTAATTCAATTGTAAATCTGAACCAGAGTCAGTATATTTGAATCATGACTGTTACTTCAAAGAATTAAGGCTACCCCTTTGAAAGGCTTCTAGTTTTTATAGCTGTATAAAAGTTAACTATTACAAAAGTCATATGTTATACATATATGTCTGTATATAAATGTTCATATTTTATTATAAACATGCATGTATCATAGGCACCCTGTCCCATATCTCTCATGCTAAGTACTTTTTTGGCAGGTAACAAGCAGAAGTTATGGAAGCAATTAAAATTCCTGTGCAACACTGGATTACTTATTTGTTTGGAAGAGTGGGTGGTGTTATAGGGAAGGGAAAACAAGGCAGATCTCTACTTCAAACCCAAAATGTAAAAGCATTCTGGAGTGGTTTTGCCAGAAGGTCTTTTTGTCTGTTTCTATTTGGACATAAAGTTCTGAGTATCAGGAATACAGTTCTTGTACTCTGGTGTATCTTATTAGTAAATATTTCAGTAATTATAGAGCTCCAGTTGTTTTTATGGCCAGTAACCAAGTGTGTTCATTTCAAAGCACCAAACTGTGTATGAGAGCAGTGCTCTTAACTGCTCTGTATTGCAAGAGGTTGTTAAAGTTTAGAAACTGGTTGTTCTCTGCTCTGCCTTGACTTTAATGCAGTGCCTGTCTGACTGAGAGTTTGAGTGGCAAAAAACCCAACCAGTTTTAAGAAACTCATATAGGATCAGGGCAATTTAATTTCACCTGACAGTGAATATCTTGATCCAGAGGGCCTGCACTGTGTTTTCCTATAGTTTACGTGACAAGTTGGTGGCATGATTTGCTTTGCAAACCTGCAAATGAGTTCATGTTTGTGAATCTTTCAGCTGTGGTTTCTTCCTCCACCCTTTTCTCATGAATAAACTTGAAATGTATTTAGGACCAGATTTCTCTGGACTCACTGCATCTGATGATATCTTTTGCAACTGTGGTCTTTGTATATGTGTACTTCTAAAACAATTGGGAGGTGTGGTGCAATGTGCTTCCTTGGAGGGAAGGTTACTAATCTGTTAGTGAAGATTACTAATTCTGTGAGAAGAGTGAACCACACGAAATGCTGAAACTAGCAGTGCAGCTGGGAGGAGCCTGTGGCTTCAGGTCTTAACTCTCTTTGGGCTTTGCCAGTGACTTGGAGCACAGAAGTGTTTGGTCAGTTATGGGGAAACACCAAAAAATTTTTCATCTTCTTGACAGCTGTATATATCAATATAGTAATAAGTTCATTGTCTTAGTCAAGCACCTGACTTTCTACATGAAGAAATTGTATGCAATTAACTAATATTTCAGATTGTTCTGTATGTGACTTACAAGCCAGAGCGGGCTAATGAAATACAGGATCTGGCAGTACTAAAGCTCGAGACATCGTTGAGTGAACTTTGTGTAAGAGTGGGTTCATTCAATAAAAAATAAAAGGAGCATTTAAAGAGCCTTTTATTCCTGTCATAAAGATGCTTTGTGCTATTGCAGTTGTGTATTTGACAGAACGGTTGGGGACGGATGCTGCAGAAAGTTGTCTTGTATTTTGAGTGTCTTCTATTTTAGACCTGTGTGATTTTTATCTTCAGTGTCATGACATGACTGGTGAGTTACAATTTCTGTGTTTGAATGAAGTTTTCCGCTGTACTTAGTGTCTGTGTATCCATAAATCAGTTACTCTTTTAGCACTGGTTGTTCTGCATGTTATGGGGTGGTTTGGGTTTTTGTTTAAAAGAAATGTGATTTTTCTTCTGCTTAAGTTAGGAACACCAGCCTCATTAGGACTGGGCTCAGAGTTTTGAGTGTGTTGGCAGCTAAATTGAGCACAACCATATGGGGCACAGGGCTGATTCTGCTGTGGTGCAATACCGTGGTTTTCTGTGCTGACCTTCGAGGTTTTAATTTTAAGTCTGTGAAATAAAATCAATCAAATATGTTTGGCATTGTTTTGTGATTCAGTTTGGCTTTGAGTTGTTTTTTTGTTTTTATGTTGGTGTTGGTTTGGGATTGTTTTTCTTTTTAAGCTGAGTACAAATAGGTAGGTAATCTTGATTTAGTTTGTAAGACACATTTTTACACGTGGCTCTAAAACACAGCACATCCCTGGTCACACAGTTACGGCAGTTGTTGCACTGTAATTCTTCATCTCTGCTTGTTGTTTCAGAGTAGTTCAACTTCTGTGAGTACCTATGCTAATGGATTTTTATCATGTTTGTGATTAGTATCAGACTAGATATTCTCCTGTATAAGTTGTTGCAGTGTGATAGGTAATGGAGAAGTCTGATCTCATTTAAAGCTATAGCAGACTGCATGAGGGAGCCTTCATTAATGTATCCTGTAATAGCATGGAATGTCTTGGATAGCATCAGAGAGATTTTTATGATAAACACATGACTAACAGTTTTTCAATTGTCTGTGAAATTTAGTTTTCTAATGTTCAAAACTACACCACAACCTCCCCCCCCTAAAAAAAAAAAAAAAAAAAAAAAAAAGACAAAAACACAAAAGAAAACCACACGCACAAAACACAAAAAAAATCACAAAAATATTTTAAAATACATGAAGTTATAAATCTGAACTGGGGAGAAAAGATGAGGAATGACGAAAAAGGTTTTAACTTTCAGTAGATTAATCATACTTTCAACATCTGGAATTAAGGTTTTTCTTAAACACACTTTTGAGATATGCAGTATTAATCCCAAAGCTGGATGAGGGCATGCAGAGCTTAGCCTGGGAGGCAGATACTCAGTTCTGGCTTTAGTTTTTTGCATTGTTTCCACATTCTGGCACTCCACTTGATTTCCTCGCCTCACTGAGCACTGAAAGGGACATAAATTGACATAACTAGAATTTTGTGACTGGGGCAAGGGAAGCAGCCTGAAAGATAAACTTTAACCTGTCATCCTGTCAACAAATTTGCATTGTTACAGAAGTAAGAATTTATATACCATGGAGTCAGGAATTGTATGAAGGGACAATGTATTGAGATAAAGAAAGTGCATATCTGAAGTTATGGGGTTTTTCAGCCTAAAAATAGGATACAAACAACTGACTCTCTGATTTGCTTTTCCATTAAAAAAGTTTTTGCTTCTCCATTTTTTGGGCATAAAAAAAAAGTTTTGAGTACTTTTGCTGGCCTAAAGCAAGGAATTCCAAACCATGTCAGAAGTTGAACAACTTAATGGGAAAGTAATAAAAGAATTTGCCCTGTCACTGTAGTTTTTGTACTGCTAAGTTCTCTTAGCAGTCTGTACCATGTCTTCAGCGTGCCACAGTTCAGTTATGCAACCTTGGGAAATTTCTCTCCCTCTGAATGCTCCCTTCCTTTATTAAGCCTAATGGGAGTCATGTGTTTGTGTCAGTGGGAAAGCAGACCCTTACAAATCTTTCTGGTAGATTTGGTGGAAACAGAGCTCACGTTCGTTACTGCTGTGTTCTGGGCAGTTGGGCGTCTCATTAGCGGGACATTAATGATGTTCACTGAACTTCATTTTTGGACAGAAAGATGTGGTGAAAATATAAAATGACTGACTTCTCAGTCTTAAAATTTCCTGTATTGTTGGATTAACTTTTGCCTCTTGTGTCCTTTCTCCCATACCAGTACTTACACGTTGTTACCTGTAACCTGGTGGATGCGATGCTGGAGGTGCTTCAGCCCCATTCCTGGGTCTCTCTGCCCTAAGCCCACGCTGTGGCCCCCTCTCCTTGGAAATCGACTGCAGCTCAGGAGCAACCATTACATTTTTTTAATCCCTCTGCACTTTAAGGCAGGGAGCAGACTGTAAACATCCAACAGGCAGGAGCCAGATTTGAGCCATGGGGTTGTCAGTGTGGCGTCTTCACAGCAATAGCCGCATGGGGAGGGAGCAACACAGATCTGCAGGGAGGGCTTGTGAGCGGTGATATCGAGAGCCACGCCACTGCTGCCCTGAGCAGATGTTCCTGCAGAATCCACCTGCTAACAGAAACAAACCCACCATATCCCCAAGGAGTCTCAGGACAGGCTGGCCCTGATGGGAGCCCAAGCGCTTGGCCGACGGTGGGAATTGGCTTGCCCTTGGAAAAGGCTGCCTTTCGTTTTATCTCGCCGAGGCAACCACAGAACAATAGGTTATTAGAGGTTGGAACAACGAGAGCTTTGAGTGACCCCATGTTACTGTCTTGGGCAGGCGAGGCTAAAAGAAGAGATTGGCTGCCCTCGGAGGTAATTTGGTGTGTGAGAGCCTGGGCTGGTGGTGGGGGTGAGGTGGGGGTGGCCATGAGGGCTACCCCTCAAGGCTGACCCTGGGAAAGGGAAAGAAGTAAACACAGAAATAGAGAGCTGGCAAAACTGGAAGTGTTTGGTTTGGTTCTTCTTTCTAGTCTTCCTTCATTCTTCAACTTTTACAACAAAACTGTTAAATTGCTGATTTTTGTCACTGTGACTCTGAGGGGCTGGAAATATCTTAATTGCAGGTGAAGTGTCTGGTCACAGGCAGAAAGGTGCTGACCTCTGAAGTTCTCCGTAGAATGGCACAGGCAGGCTGCCACATCCCATGCACAGTCCACAGACCTGATTCCATCTCGAATGTAGCCTTTGGAGATGTCCTTCATGAGACTGTGCACTGTAAACAATTAGTTAAATTATGCTGTTGATTTCTGAGAAATTAGAGTCAGAATTACAGAATATTTTGAGTTGGAAGGGACCCACAAGGATCACTGGGTCCAACTCTTAGCCCTCTGCAGGGCACCTCAGGAATCACACCATGCTGTGTTGTCCAAACACTACTTGAACTCAGACAGGCTTGGTGCTGTGACCACTTCCCTGGGGAACCTGTTCCAATGCCCAATCACCCTCTGGGGAAGAACTCTTTTCTGATATCTAACAGGCTGTACTAAGATTTTGTTTTACGAACAAGGTACGTTCCAGCTATGTGGCTAAAGGTGCGTTTTTATTAGGAGCATTTGTATTTCAGTGCTGGTAAAATTCATAGGCTTGCAGAGTGAACATGTATTTTGAGAAAATTCAGAAGTGACGCAGCATTCAGATGTTTGCCAATAGCTCCTGTTTTGTAAAGCAGAGAACAGTTTCTTCATCCCTTGGCTTTCATTTGCACACATACCCTTAACAACAAAAAGAGAAACCAACCTTCCTGGTGACATATCAGTCTGCCTTCGCTAGAACTTTCCTGCCTCCCATGCTGAAGGAGGAGCCCATCCAGTGAGTTACTTGTAGGTCAGTTCATCTTTCTATGATAAGAAATAACAAGGTGATGAAAGTGACTTTATCTTCTGGACTGGTGGACCTGTCGCATGCTGAGATTTTAGGTACTTTTTCTTTTTTTTTTTTTTAGTGTGTTTTTCTCTAAACATGTCATAAGAATTGTGGCATCCCCTTCCTGGGTAGTTATCTACTCAATATGCAAATGTATTCCCCACTGTCCTGACAGGAAGCCTGCTGGAAGCCTCCCAGTCAGTCCTCACTGTGCAGTTCCTGGGTTGCATCTGAGAGTCCAGAAGCAGAGACTTTGCCATCAGTTTCATGGGGCCAAAATGGGCTATACATGAGGGAAGAAATAAAATGGGCTATCCATGAGGGAAGAAATATTTAATGGTTGCGATGTGCACAATTTATTTTTCTTTCATGTCAGTTGAGTAAAAACAAGCGATGGCAGCAGCTGTGCCATGTGAGAGTGTGTGTCATGAGCCTGCTGGGCAGGGCATAGTGAAGGGCATTATTCCACTGGGAGGTTGGCACTGGCCATGGCCCTCCAGAGTTGCCACAAAGGATTTTCTGTTTGACATCTAACGCAACAAGCACATTCATATGTTTGCAGAGGGTTTCCATGGAAACCATGTAAACTGTGATACTAGCAGACAGAGCCAAAGGTTATACTATTGTAGAGGCCCTTTTGTATTCTCTTTAAGTGTTTCAGAGCAGCTATATTTCTTAACCAATAATTTGAACCTATGAAACAATTTGTTCAGATTTTTCATTTAGTCTGTTGGGTTTTTTTCCCCTCTCATTTCTCCTCTCCCTCCTCTCCCCCAGTCCTTGTCTAAGCTTTTGTCATGGTTGTACTGAGGAGGTCATGAACTGCAAGAATAACAATGAAAATGTGGTTTTGATTTTAATTTTTTTTTTACATAGGACACCTTGAATATCGTTATTGGAATTGTCTTTCTGTTAGTGGTAATAATGCAATTGGAAAGGGAAGAACAGGGCATTAGAAAAAAATCAACCTCTTCTGCCCCTACTAGTGCAATTCTCAATTCTGTTGAGTGCTTTTATTGTTCAGGTAGTACTAACTCAAGTCATTGCTCACTGGCGCTTGGGGACTTTTGAATGTTCATCTCTCTGAGAAGCATGAACCTTTACTATTTATAGATACTGGCTAGCCTTTAGTATGGTTTGAGAGTTCACGTTGGTTTGAAATTCAGATTTCCAACCATACCTATTGCTTTGTTCATTTTTCGGGAAGTACTGCCACCATGGGCACAAATGCTACTTATTAAAAAGAAAGAGAAGCATGTCTGTCCTGTAGAATTATCTGAGTTCCCATTTGACTGTCCATATTTGCAGAATTGTTTGTTTGCTAGTTCATTATCATGAGAGGTTATTTTAAATGACTGAACTCATGTTTGGGCTTGTGCTGCAGGTCAGAGAGAGGTCAGGTACCTGCTTGTTGTTCACTTGCTGCTCTGTGAAAATGAGATCTTACCTGATCACACTGTGCATACGTTCATTCCTGCCACTTAACTATGGAACATATCGGTTACTTTAAGCCAAACTTTTTACAAAGGTAAAGACATTCATTTGTGTGTTACAGAAATTGATATCTGGTTAGAAGACAAAGATGTAGGATTTTGATATTAAAGTAGAGGTACAAGTTGCTCATTCCATCTGATCACAGGGCAATGACTAAAGAAAATGTTCAGGCTAGGTGTACATAATTTATTGATCTTGTCTGCAAGTTTGCAGACTCAAGACACTTTAAATTCTCAGTTTTAAAGAATAAAACATGCTTTGCTGCACAAAGTGCAAAAACCTCTTAGGTGTATAAGCTATTCCCATCTAGTATAGACAAGTAACCTGGAGGCATTCATTGTGTTTCTGAATTTGTGAAAGTGCTGTCACAATTACACAAAGCAACAGTTCGTAATTACTTTTTGTTGATACCCTATACAAGTATGAAACAGCCAGTTTGGAGTACTTACTGTTGTGGACAATAGTTTCTAATACAGAATGAAAAGGTGGAATGTGCTGTCAGCTCAGGATAGCTGCTGGCTTACTTTTGGACAGCTAGGCATGCCCGTGACCTGCTGCACCACACCAGGAGGGGCCAGGAAGGGATGGATTTGTTTGTTTACTTATTTCTCATGTTTTACTATTTAGATATCAGATGTGTAATTATTAAAAGCTTTGTATGGAGTGCCTCAGGAATGTGACAGTTAAAAATAACCTCAAAAAATAAACCATCCATTTTAGTCTTCTAGAAACCACAAGTCTCCTAGTCCAATATCACATGGTTACAAACTACGAGTTGCATATGACATGAAAATGAACACAGAATAGATATAATGAAAACCTTTCTTTAGGTTTCTTATAGCATAATTGGATAATTGCACTCTGTGAGGGATGGGGGTTGTGTGCCAGGTAGGAGTGTTTTTCATTATGAATTCCAATTTTCTGAATTTGAAGCCAGAAGTCTCAAGAAAAAGTCTGTTCTTACAGCACAAAACTTTGCATGCTTTTCATCTCTTCATCCTGACTACTTTGCAGTACAAACTCTGATCGTTTTTGAGAATTTATCATAGGAAAGAACACAATACTGATGAGGCAGGCTGAAATCAAAATACCTTAGCAATTTGCCAGGCAATTAAAAATAAAAATAAAAAAGCCCACAGCAACCCACAAATGGCATTTGACATGCTTGTTTCAATGCACACTGGAAGCATCACTCATTAATTGAGAGTAAGAAGTAGAAGTCTGCCTATCTCCCTGCCCAAAGTAAGGCAGCAAATTAGCATGTTAGAGCAATGCATCTTAAAGGAAAAAATAAAAATTAATATTGCCCAACTTTAAAAGCAGCACCCACTCCAACACTTCCAGAAACTTTGAAATCAGACTCCTGAGGCTGGATTAGTCCTGCAGATTCCTTTTTTCCTCTTTGGATTAAGAAGTGAGTTCCAAAAAAAGATGTGGTTCCTCGTCATCCCCACTGTGGTTAATCCAGAACTCTGGCTGCCCTGGGTCGGTGTCGTCCTCCACAACATTCCAGCACGTCTGTGAGAGCTGTCATAAATGCCCCTTTGGCAACCACCTAATCACCTATTATTCAGCACTTTATTAATCAAGTTTTGTGGTATTTTCTTGCATTAATAGGGAGATATTGAATGTTTTGAACAATGTTAAGGGTTTACAGACTTTTTGTTTAAAAAAACCCACAAAATACCCAACACATAAAATAAAAAAATAACTGAAACATAGAGAAAATATTACTTACTTTCCCTCCTCAAACAGATGTGGTGTGTATAGCCACAGACATTTGTGTATCATCTGAAATTTTCTTATGATGTGAACTGAAATACCACTAAGATGCTTTCCATGAGTTATTAAAGTATTAAAAAAATAAATATCACCATCGCTTAGAGCACAATGTAGTTTTTGCAATTGTTAATTGATTTTTAAATAAGACATAGTGTTACGATTGAGAAGATGATTTCCCCTATATCTCTTCTCTCAGGCTTTGGGTAAGATGTCTGATACTTGCATTTCGTTAAAAGTATAGACAAGTTTCAGTGCAAACAAACAAATAGCATTTTCAGACCTGGCATACAAGTGAGCTTTGGAAGTTCAAATAAAACAGCTCTTACATTTTCAGTTGTATCTAGGAGACAGATTCATCAAATATATCAGTTTGCTTCAGAATATCCTTGGATTTACAAACAAAAAACAGTGCAAGTCAAGACTGGAAGAATTGTTTGGGAAAGGATTTGAGGCAGAGTCCTTCCTGCTGCACGTGTGACTGATGGAAGGCTGTGCGTGCCTTCGGAATTATAACCGGAGTCTTCGCAAATGGGGTTCTGAGTCGCTGCTGCTGCAGCTCATTCGAGTCCATGGTTTGAGGAGAGACCATGAGCAAGCTTTTCTTCATTTGTGTGCCAATGCAGTAGTACAAAGTAAGTGTCTTCTGAAGCAGCCTGTGATGGATGGTGTTGGCTTGTGCTGCCTGGGCTGCCAAGTAGTTCTGTTCTTTGTAGGCATAAAAATACTCATGCTTCATGAACTGCTTAGGATAGAAGAGAGGGTGGTTTAAATCTCTTGGGCAAGTGTTCAGTGTCAGCTGGTTTTGCATTTCAGAAAGAAGTATCACAGATGTTTGCAAGTGCCTTGGATTTTGTGTAGCATGCTGGGATGAATCTATGGGCTGTGATGCCAGAGTAGTTTGTTGTGGAGGGTCTTTTATTTAATCCAAGTTTTCAGTGCTTGTGAGTAAGGATGGAGAAGTAGAATTGTAGGATAGCAGTGGATAATTGCTTGCTTGCACTGGAAAATAATAGTAACCTAATTATGAAATACTTATATAATCTGCTTTTGACTTTTAAAATACTACTCTTACTACTGTGCCTGATGCTGACTCACCATACCCCTCAGTGTGTGTCTCACCAAAGCTTTAGTTAGTAAATCTTCAGCACTTTCTCAGGGATATGCTGGCTACTGCTCTAGGCACGTCTGCTTCTCTGTTCAGTGCTGTGCTTAAGTCCAAAATAACTCTCTGCCTTCAGATGCACTTGCTTGAAATTCAGCGGAGTAATTTTCCATTCCTGAAAGTGGAGAAGATCTTTGGCTCTCTAAATTCAATTTACTTTTCTAGTACTGTGAGCAAAAGGTGGCAGAGACAAGAAGCAGGTCAAATTCAGGCCAAGTCAGCCAAGATTGATGTTCCTAGTTATATGGGTTAAACACTGAATGCAAATGATATTTTTTGTATTTATGAGTTAAGTAGTTGGTCGAGGTTTTTTAAATTATTTTCAAGCAAGCTGAGGACAATATGAGCCATGTGACTATCCACAGAAAAAGTGTTTCTGCACCACCGTAAATCCTAGGGATTTCCCTGGGAAGGATAATTAAAGCAACGTGCTTTGAACGCAACTAATAAAGTAGCTGCCTTTTGAACTTTGGATGAGGGCAGCCAGGCCCTTGTGGCCCTTCTCTGTTCCACACTTTCCCCTGCCCTTCTCAACCAGATTATTTTTAACCCTGATCCCTTTGTGTAGGCAGTGTAGACTCAAGCTCTGTGAAGAGGTGTGCTAGAACAGCCTTCTGAGAGGTGTGGAGTTGAAACATGTGAGCTGGGAGCGACAGGACTGCCTTCAGCCCCACACAAAAACATGAAAAACTGTGGCACAAAGTGTGCTTAAGTCTTCTAAAGGTGATAATTTTGTAGGTATTAGAGATGTCACTATAACCTAAATCAAATTCGACATGTTTGTTAACTATTTTCATGTTATGTTTTAACATTCACAAACGTTTATTTTTGTAAATATGCCAAGGAGGGGAAAAGTTTTTCCATGCATTGAGGCAAAGCTGAGTCTGATATTGGAGAAAAAAATCATGATCCTTTGGAGTCTTGAATGAGGTGATGGAAGATAATTTCAGAATAATTTGAGAATAGTGATTTACAGTTTTTTGTCCCATATGCCATCCTATGGCTGATAGAAGCTGTTAAAATCCTATCAACAGAGCCTTGTCTCTACACCTCAGTTTGAGCTTACTTTTTGAGCATTTACAAGAATAAAGGTGTAGCTTTTTTCTCCAGGTGCCTAGGGTTTTTTTGCATGTTTCTCATGGCAAATCAGTGGCCATGTGCCTCCTGCACCATCAGACCTGATCTTGGCTGGCATCATTTCTCTCACCCTTTTATCAGTCCCTAACATTACTATCTTTAAGTTGCAGTTAAGACCTTAAGACAACTAACATTCTCACTAAGCCTCTTCTTCATATTTGAAATCAATATATGCAATTGTGCTGTTTTATCTAACATATTCAGAGTTTTTGTCTATAACTACTCATAAATCAGCTTTCTCGAATGCTTTTGTTTTCTGTTTAATGTGAGAATGACGTATAAGTCAGTAAAATGTTAGAATTCCCTCTTTGAAAGGCTAGGCAGTTTATCTTGACATGGACAAGCTGATACTGGTATATTAATATGACTTGTGTTATTACTCTTTATTTAAAATTTATGTCAGCATGATTCAGAGGTCCCCAGATGAACTGGGGGGAATTGTGCAGGGTGTGGTGCGTATTATAAATAAAGATACAATTTGTCCTGAAGACTTTATGATCGAAGACCGGGCACAATTTCATCTTTTCCCCAAGTCTCCAATTACAGATGTCCTCTTGAGATTAGCTGTTGGCCAGGTTTCTCATTCCTCACAAATTACAGAGGGCGTTGAGCTGCTGCAATTCTGTATGGTCACTGCGTGGTGGTCTTAAATGGGGTCTACACTGAGCTGGTGGTGGTGGTAAAGGTCAGGATTTGATGTGAAGAGAGAGGAACTCCAGGGGTTTGGGCTATATAAAGGTCTGGCTGCGTGCTGCCGTACACGAGATCGGGTGTTCCTGTAAATATTTGCACAGTCCAGCAGTTGCCCTGTGTCCATCATCTGGATCGCCCAGCACTGCAGCCTCTGACCCTCCAGCAAAACCCAGGAGGCAGCTGCTTTGGCCATGACATTTCTCAGGATAATCAACCTGCCATAAATCACGAAGGCTTTTCATGTGCCCTGGGATGGATAAGGGTTTTCCCTGCTGCCTCATGTCACACGTTGTACCAGTGACTGAGGAGGGCTCTTGCAGGTAGCCCCTGTTACTCCAAGTGGTGCTTACCAGTACGAATCAGTGGGATTCTAAAACAAATATTTACATCATAAACTTGGTGGTTCTACTCCATAACTGTGTAGATCTGAATGAAGAGTGGAATTGTTTCCCCTGCATCTGTGCAGTTCAGGGGCACCCCAGGAAAAAAGAGGAGGAGGAAGTTCGAGGCTTTGCAAGAGAAGTAGAGTGTTGCACAATATGAAAGGTTTTGACTGCAATTGGCTTTTCCAGTTACATATTCTTTCTCACAGGTAGTTCATAGTTTGTACTGTGGAAGAACCCAGGTTTCAACTTTTTCAAAGGTTTAGGGAGATTTTTCAGCCGTTGTCTCTATATGCAGGTTACACGTTTGTGTACTTTCACAGCTTAATACGGATAAGTGCTACAAGAACATAATCTTTTAATTTAGCTCTCTGTTGTCTACTGACTCAGGAAATATTTTTAGGTGACTTAAGCACAAGTGATTATGTAGATAAGCAGAGATAAGTCTAAAAATAAAGTGCTTTTTATTGTCTTAAAGTTGCAATATTTTGGAAAATAATACCTTTTTATTTATGAAGGTTCCAGGTATCTCTGAGTCTAGATAAATGCAAAATACTGTCCTCCTTTTTTTTTTTTCTCCTCTCATTTTTAATCTGCTGTGTACCTTTGTAGCATGAATAGGCACAGGGTCATGAGAACCAAAAGTTGAAGCTGTTTTGGTACTGCATCATTTGCATTTCATCAAAATTATTAAAACCAAAAGCAAGAAGCCCTTATTCCTCATGAAAGCATAAATGTGTCTTATGTCTTCATTTCTGGTTTTTTTTATTAAAATTGAAATACACATTAGGAATTAACCCACTGACTTTGAGGGGATTCATTACTTAAGTAAGGTCAAACACAAACTTATTTTTAGCTCTGTAAATATAGTTTACTTGTATCCTGTATTGATGTTAGCTCTGCAGTAGTTAGTGTCAGGAATGGATAAATACAGGACATTAATTCCCAGTAAGTGCTGAGATGACTGATGGATTCTTTGAAATAAATACTATTAGCAAATATTTATATATTGGGTTTTTATCCAAGCATTCAAATGGGTTTGATGTGAGTGGTTAGATGGTGTCCTCTGTAAAAGAGGGGTAACAAAGCATGGTCAGCAAGAGCTGAAATGCACAGCCAGTCTGGGAGAACCCACCAGTGCTGACCCCTGGGCCAGCTGATGGGAACAGCTTGGGAGGGTCTGGACCTTCCTGTGGTCCGTGGTGATTATATTTGGATGCATAGTTTATTCCCTAAAATGTCCAAGCTTCAAGATGGCATTGGGAAAGAGGCAGCGCTTGTATCTTCTGTTGGGTTTGCCAAGAGAGAGCACTTTCAGAGGTTTGGTTGGGTTCTTGCAGGTGGGGCACTGCTGCTGGCTGAGGGTGGGCCAGAGCAGTGGCACTGCTGCCATGGCTGTGCTGGCTGGCTCCTCTGCCACAGGTCTGCATTCCAGTCCTTCTCCTTTGGGGAAGTCCTAAACACTGTGGGGGAATACAGCTTCAGAACGCTTGCAAACCTGAAAATCTGCAGCAATTCATGCTGCTCCAGCCCTTACCAAATCCTCTGGAGCAGTGGAGGTGGGAGGGGGTTTTCTGTGAATGGCAGATGAATTTTTACCCTAGAGCAGCGTCATAGTGAGATGAAAAATGTTAGAGGAGGGGAAATAACTTAATTTCTGTTGTTGTCATTCAGTGCATCTGTGCTTTGTGTGAGAGCAGATTTTTGCATATATCATAGGGAGAGGTTTTCTTTTCCCTGGCAGCTCCTGTACATGTCCTTAGGTTTCTGCTACAGTGAGGAAACTTCTCAAACAGCAGTCTTGCCTTTGGATAGAAGCTGATTATTTAAGCTCAATGTTCAGATATTTTTGATTGAACTCATATTCTGTGCGTGAAATTTTAATTTAATGCTGCTATATGAAAATAGCTTAAACGAGGAGAAATTTACATTCTCATCATAGAACTCATTTTTTACTGTGCTTTTACATGAATTCAGTATGACATCGAAGATGAGAGAAAAACAGAGGAAAAGTGGGTGTGAGGTAGCACTGACATGCTGGTGAGTACAGAAACTATTTTAGTTTAATAATGTAATGTATTAGCTGTTCTGGTAGTTTTATTCAATTGAAGGAGATGATTTTTTTATAATTTCCTTACAAATAGTGCTTGTCCATACTGTTTCATAGGACCAGTCACCCTCTGTACCCAATCAGAGATGACAAATAAATATCAGCTCTCCAAAGTGCAGCATAATGTTGTTTCAAAATATGGGCGTCCACTTACACATGTAAATAAAACTTACACACAAGCAAAATATAACTCAGCTTTCAAACTGCATCTGGTAGATTTCAGTGAACGAGGTAGTTATTAAAATTGACAAATAAAAGGAAGAAAAAAACTATGAAGGAGAAAATGTTCTTTTAAAGGAACAAGTTTAGGGAAAGGGAAAAAACAAACCAGTGTGATATTCGTGAGTGACATGAATGTGGCGCAATCTATTGTTCTTACTTGCTTGTAACTGGTTTGTAACTGGTGTGGCAAACTGTGTCCAGCAGTAAAGAGGGTTTATAGTGAATAATCAGCATGTGACATGAATCCTCCTTTACCACTCTGACACTTCAGTGCTTGCTCATGGTTCAGCCACCCCTTTGGCTTCGAGGCAGGAGTCACCTGTGTGATTTGTTCCACCAACAGGCTCTGCATTCTTCCTCTGCTACTTTTCAGTAACCAGTTTGCTTCTGTGACTGGGTTTGTTCTGACTTGAGTGTTTTGTGTACAGAACAGCCTCACCTCAAAATGTTCTTACTGCCTGCACAGCCTTAACAATTTGCTTGTAAAACAGAAAGAAAGCATTTTATGGAGTGCAGCAAGGAAGCCTTTACGCTGCTGGCTGCTCAAGTGTCACACAATAGTGATGGAAGCAGCTTTCCTCTGGCACAAGAGGTTTGATAGTGGGCAGCATGGACCTTGGATCTGGATTGCAAAGGTTCTGCTTTTGGGAGCAGTTTTGTCTTTTATCATACTGTTTCTTGGGAAAGGGTAACTGGATAACTCGCTCATCAAGGGTTCTCTCCATTGCAAGAAACTCACACAGCAGTGAAGGAATACCAAAATGTGAATGATGGAAGTAGTTTGGGTCTACAGGGTTAAGCATGCAGTTCATTTATGAGATTCAGAACATGCAAATAGCATATATGGCCATGTGGTAGAGCATATTGGATACATCACGCCATCCTTCTAGACTTGGAAGGTTTTCCCCCCCACTGCTTGTGCTGCAAAATGTTGGCAGGCTGACCTGCAAATGTGGAGGTGCAGACTGCACCTGCTACAGTCTGGGTGCATTATGAGGAGACTTCTGCAAGGGGAAGAAATGTCACATCTTCAGTTAAAGGTACAGCCCTCATATTCTGAGTGGTTGTCAGCAACCCACTTAGTTCTCACTTCTTGACTATAAAGAGTATCTGGCCCAGTTCCAGTTTACACTGTGTAAAGCATGAGTTGCACAGCTTGAGTATTTGTGTTGACTTTAACATTGCACTATAGAATTGGGCAAAAATAATGCTTTACTATTAGCAAAACAACACAGAAACAGGGTTCAAATACACTCAAGGTCTTATTTCTCAGGAAAAATATATTTTACCGCTCTATAGTCTTTTTAATGTGGTGTCTGAAAAGAGATTAATAAAATTACTAGCTTGCTCTGTTAGAAGGCAGAAGGATTTAAATTAAGTATGCTGTGCTGGATTAGAATATTTGATTAGTAACCAGTTCGGGCTGTAGTATGACAAATTGTTTATGGTTACATTGCTGCTGGAAGAAGTGGTGTTAGACACCCCTGTGTCATCATTATCTTTGTTTCAGAACAAACATTTGTGTAGATATGCAATTAACTGACAGGGGAACTGATACAACTGAAAAATAAATTCATTTAAAAGCACAAAATTTAAAAACCCAGATGTAAACAAACAAACAAGAAAAACAAACAACAAAACAACAACAGAGAAAACCTCTGAAACTCAGCCATAGTTTTCCTACCCATTCCACTGTCTGACCTTACAAGCATTTGCTGGCATGAATCTAAAGATATCATAAAGGGAGAAAAAATTGAGTGGCTGGGAAAGTTGGGAGACAAGGTGTGACTGCTTTCTTTTTCTAATGCAAATACTATGTTGTGTCAATTTAAGGGTGTAGTTTGGTGTAAATGCCAGTGTACAGAATCACTGTGTATTAGTAAGACCAGTTAATACAATTTTGAACAAACGCTACCTTTTTATTTTCAATTTCACAAATTCAAAATAGAAGATGCTGATATTTGGATGTATTTCATCCTGATCTGAACAGTGCGTAAAGGAAGAGGTGTAAAGGAAACCCAAAGCCACTGTAACATAAATAAAAGAAAAAGAATTGGGGCGGAGGCGGGGAAGGAAGGCAATCTCTTAACTCCTTGTCAGATATTTGTGGTATTTGATGTCCCGATCAGGAGGCTTTAAAAATTCATGTAATTTCGAGATTTTTATCCAAATCGCCTTTTTTGCCCTAGAAGAGATTCTAGTCTATGTCATTACTAGAATTTATGGGAATGAGGAGGAACAGTTGACTTTCTAATGCCAGAAAATAGCACTGGTGATGCTCTTCTCAGTCCATGTTCTCCTGCATATTTCCCTGTCCCCCTTAAGCATTCCCTCCTATTCCTTAAGTGTGTGTGTTTCTGCCAGCTTACCCAGGCAGCTGGCGGTGTCTGCTAAAGCCAAGCCTTTGATTCCACTGGAACCTGCCTGTTTCACAGGGAGGCTGGAACTGAGATCAAGAGACACCCAGTTTGCTTCCAACAAGTCTCCTGGCAGACAAGATACCGGAGGAGGCGGAGGGGGGAAGAAAGAGCAGACTGTTCCTTAAAAACAAGCTGGAGAGAAACAGCAAGAGCAGAGTAGCACGACGTGCTCCTTGAGCAAGGGCTGCTCACAGGCAGGGCAGGCTCACTCCAGTGCTCAGACCTGAAATCAGTCGCTCCAGTTAATGATGCGGCGCACACGCTGCAGGGTGGCAGGGCTGGAAACTCTGGGTAAGATGGATTGTACTGCATAGAGAAAATGGAGATGTCTGAAAGCAGCCATAAAAAATCAGCATAAAAGGTAGGTTAATGTTCCGTTGCTAGGTGATGTAATGATTATATCCCTTTCCTGTGACTGTCTTGTGGTAATATTTATTTTTATATACATTCAGTATATTATGAGAGATATAAATATATCAAGTCAATGCTTTCCAGGGGGTTCTTTGATAAGATTAAATTTTCCTTGCTTTTGGTCTCTTGCAGGTTGTTTTTTTCAGTCGTGCTCCTTGTTTCTCTGACCGCATTATTATTTTTGAGCTGGTTTTGTCATTTGATATTGAGTATAGTTATTGCAACAAAAGCATCACAGCACGTTACTTAGACTTTACAAAGTGTTGGATGGGGATGCTCAGGATGTAATGTTGCAACCTAAAATCAACAGATCCAAATTCTGGGAATAAATTGGAAGCTTTTGTTACATAAAACTTAGCCCTAAGTAGAGAGATACACAGCTTCCTGACAGAGGGGAAATGCTCTACTTTCTCTGTGTAGCCCAATTATGAGTATAAAATAGAGAACAGGATATGGAGGCCAAACTCATGAGCTATATAAGGCATCAAAGCACAGGAGGACACGACCTGCTTTCTTTTGTATCAGAATTCAGTTCAGCAGGAACCAGGAGGGCAGAACTAGAAGGGAGAAGCACAGTTAGGTTAACAAGTTATGTTGTAGCAAGAGCTTGTGAGGCCCTTTGTTTCATGGTCCCATAAAAGTATTTCAGCAAAGATGGGGATTCTCTGTAACAAAAATGCATCAATGCTGATGTGCTCTTCTTCGTTTCTTTTGCCCCCCTCATTGGAGCAGTTGGACCACAGGTGGGGAAATTGCTCTTCTATTTGCTTTGAATCTCTTTTAGCATGTCAGCATGTGCATGTTAGACCAAAAAGTGGTCCAAAATGTGTGTCTCAACTGAGCCAGAGTGATGTTGCCCACCAGGATAGAATCAGATCCTAGTTTGTTTGACTTCTCTGTGTGTGTTTGTCCTTCCTGACCTTTCTAGGTAAAGTGTCTGTTGCTATAGAGTTCCTTAATCTCTGGAATCGCTCTCGAGTATGCAGAAGAAACATTGGCTAGTACTGCTCAGGAAGGTGGAATCTCACTTTCTGTTATTCATAAACACATCACTGGAAGGGATGGAAGCCAAAAGTAGCCTTGCAGCAAAGCTGAGTTTTTCTTCTAGGCAAAAGTATCTCAAAAAATATTTTTAAAAATGGGAAGTGGAAGAGGATCCTCTGTCACAATTCATAGATTTTGAGATTGGGTTTTTTGTAAATACTTACTTTTATGTCCTTGCCATCCTATGCTGAAAAGGGGGTACTGATTTTTTTGATCCTCAAAAGCTGATCACATTTTTTAACAAATGTCTTCTTTCTTGAAAATGAAAACAAACCAGTGGATGATGCAAATAAATAATAATAGAATGGCTGGTTTGTTTGAGAATTTTCCTGGAAACAGTAGGGGTTATATGAAAGTCACCCTGGGCCCAACAGAGTGGGCATTGAACCAGACCTAATAAGAACAACTGGACCCAATACCCATATTATGTTCAGTAGCAGAGGGGGTTTTGTAGTACAAGGCCTTTAATGTTATAATCTTAATGGCTAGAGGTAACAAATCAGGCTGAAAGGAAAGTGGAAAAATTAAAGTCCAAAGCAATTAGGAAAATCTCTTCTGTGGATTTTAGGTATTGCCAGCCACATTTGTGTCATTTTTACAGATGAATAGGCTTTTCTGTCACTGTAAGAATGAATTGTAAAGTAATGGACTTGAACTAATTAAGTCCTGCAAACCTATAATAATAACAATAAACTTGTTTCGAAGGTCAGACATGCATGTCGTTGGTCCAGTCAACTGGGTGGATCAGCAGCTGAGCAATTCTGCTTCTTGGAGTTACAGGACTCAGGAGCATTTTAGGGAGAAAGACTGTCAGATAAGACAAATCCTGGAAAGGAGGAAAAGAGCGGGAGTCCCAGCTGGTCACTGGTTCAAGCAAGGTTCTTGCTATCTGCATTTATAGACTGCGTTCAGTTACCTGCAGGTGCTGGAAGGTGTCTGTTCTGGCTCAGATGGAGGGTCATAGCTCAGTGCAGATGGAGAACAGTGTGGACTGATGGGTTTGGACTCAATCTCTTCATATCTTGTGGCTTTTGGCCAGTGAACTCAAGGTCTTGTGTTCTCTCCTGATGCTTTTTTTTCCTTTTTCTTCTTAAACCTCACCGTTTTAAGTGGCAGGGAAAGAGGGGAGTACACACAGGTCAGAGGAGGGGAGACATTTACAAGGTATCTTTTCTAAGCTGAGCAGTGATCATATCCCCAGACACTATCCCAAGAGGCTTATCCTTTCACTCCCACGTGGGAAAGACAATACTTAATTCTTTAGAAAAACTTAAGCTGCTTTTATACTTCTACTAGATTTTTCCCAAATCCTCACTCCCTTGAAGCAAGCCCCTTGTCCTCTCCCCAGCATCCCCAAACTGATCACACATACTAGGCTTCCCAGCAGTCAGTCAGCAAATGTTGAATAAACTCTTTTTGCACCCAAGCAGCAAATGCAGAACTCACCGATGTGTTTCCACAGCCGCTGGAATGAAGCCATCTGAGTTCATGGAGCTTGTCTCCAGGATGTGAATTATACATCCCAGAACATGGTATGTTCATCCAGCATGCCAGGTACCTCATGGGAGCTGTGTGTGTGCAGCTGGATAGCATTGCATCCCGGATTGTGTGTGTGTCTCTCTCTCTCAAAAACAAAACAATAAAAAGAACAACCAGGAAAAAAAGAAAAAAGGGGGGGAGCAGAAGGAACAAAACCAATTACAACCTGTAGTATTTAATCCTCATCCTAAATTTACAAGAAAATTGTAGTAGTGGTTTTCTTGGCTCTTAGCTGATAATGCTTTCCTAGCTCTGTATCTGTCTTGTTTTGTGTCTGGGGTTTCATACTTGGTTGCAGGGCTGCAGTATCCCAGGATTTTATCCTCACACTCTCCCTTGCAGTGTGTCAGCAAAGCCATTCGGGAACCAGTGTGGGAAACTGGCTGAAAACCAATTTGCATCCTCCTGCCAGCCTGGGTCCTGGTGAGGCTGCACAGCAGAGGGTGCACAAGGGTAGACAGGACTTGCTGCAGGCAGGAGGAGGGCTTGGGCTGCTGGAGCTGGTTTTGACAAGGTTCCCCAGTGTTTCACCTGGAAAATACATGAGATTGAAGTTGAAGCAGTTCAGATGCTCCATGTTGGTTCACTGCTCACAGAATACTCCAAACAGTATTCTCATTGACCCACATGAGGGATGGGTGAACTGTGCCACAGAGCAAGGGCTTTAAACCACTGATACCATAATGTCAAACCACCCTGTTTAGCACCTTGGCTTTTTTCCTCTGAAGATGTGAGTTATCTACATACCAAATGTATTTTCATGCAAATATTTTTATATTACATATATTATTGGATGTAGATATTTGCATGTTAAAATGTGTGCTTTCATAATGCTCTATCTTTTCCTTCAAATCTTGATTCTCTTTGTTCCTCAAACCTGAGAAAGCATCACTCTTAAGTAGCCTTTTGAGGAATGGTTTTCCTGAGTGTGTTTCTGAGCTTGATTCTGTGTATGAAAATTCAGGTATTTGCTCCCTTGCTTTTGATCCAGTTCTGTTTGTGTTTAAAAATGTTTATCAGGTGTTTTAATGAGGCTTTGAGCTTTCCATGAAGACATGAAAGGTTTTGGGATGGGTATTTTTTCTTAAGATAATGAGCTTCAGTGAGAATCTTTGCATACAATTGCTCACAAAAGGGGAAAAGCCAAAACTCAGCTGTTTGCTGTAGATGTAGTCTCAATATTGTATAACCCACGGTACAACCTTCTCTGCAGTTGTCTCCAAGTGTCTCCTGAAAGTTCAGGCACCAGCTGGAGCTCTGCAGAAATTTCCTGGTGGTCTTTGAGTGGTCTGATGCCTTGTCTTTAAGCTGGGGTTATGAGATGCTTTGGAAATGCTGTAATTGAGGAATGTGTTCCTTCAAGTTGGGAGATGAGCTCTGAGCAGATATTAAACAGAGGCCTTGTCTTCTGGGTGTGTTTGCTTCGACAGCTCAAGAAGGAGAGCTGCATAAAAACCTTGGGGAGTGATAAGTGCAGTCTAAAATGATCTAGGAAAGTTTGTCATAAAATATATAATGGTCATTTCAAATTTCATGCTTAATGGTATGCTTTTGGGGTTTTATTTTAACTTGACTAAAGGTGGTTGTACACTATTAGAGAACTTAGTAGTGTTTTTTTAAATGCTTTCCTAGAATGTTTCCTTAGTTTTCTGATTATGATAATTATTCAGTTGTTCTCATTTCATTTCAGATGGTGTTCTGCAGAGGCAAAAACGAACATTAGTTGTGTCCAGACTTGGAAGTTATACGCAATTTCTTCCTTTGAATTGTTAAGCATTCTTCCCCTCTTCTTTTTAATATGTCTCAGGTGAAGCCTGCCCTCTGCACTGCTGAAGCATGAGTACTGATGCCAGTCAGGTGGTGGTCACTACTCCTCCCGCGGCCACGATGCCTCACAAGGAGCGGTACTTCGATCGCATCAATGAGAACGACCCGGAGTATCTCCGGGAGAGGAACATGTCTCCTGACCTAAGGCAGGACTTCAACATGATGGAGCAAAGGAAGAGGGTCACTCAGATACTGCAGAGCCCTGTGAGTGCCATTAAGGGGGGATAAAAGGGAAACGGTGTTATTTTTGGAAACCTAGAAAAAAGAAATCTAAGTCACAGCTAGAAAGAGTAGCGCTGGACCGTCTTGTAAGAAGAGTCACTAAACAGATTATCCAGCATTTTGTTTACATAGTTTTTTGTCTGTTAACAAGCAGCCTTTATTGTGTTGGGTTTTCTCTGGGGGCTTTTATATTATGCTTCATTGCACTATTACAAAAACATGTGTCTGGCTAGAGGGTACTTAATTAAAACTTAGGGGCAGGGAAGAGAGTGAAGGAGTCGCTGGTCAAATAGGAACAAATGAGGGCATTACTTGGTGTCCTGCTTTCTGGGTTTGAATATTAACCTAACATTTGCATCAGGAATGCTTCAATTAACATAATTGGGTTAAGTTTATTTAAAAGCTGGAGTATGTGTTCTTTTTATGTCCTTGAGGGTAATCATACCTGTACTTGCCCATGTTAGTTCTCATCTACTGATTGGGTAAATTTGACACTTGTGTGGGCTACATATAATACTATTACATCTGTGGAGCCACACTCATAGTGGTTTTAATTTATATTTCAATACCTGTATTCTTTGATTTTAACCTGATGAATACACTGGAAACTAATGGTGTTGCCTTGAGTATTTTGAAGCCATAGGGAGCAAGTAAGGCCTGTGTGAGGATGAGCCTGTGGGGGTGTCGAATAGTGAGGGTAATGGGGACTGAGAAAAGGGTTAAGTAGCTTTACAGATACTTCCCTCTTCAGTTCCTCTGTAAGTTGGGGTGCTGCTTCTGTAACTTTTTCTGAAGCTTTTCCATATGTAATAAGATTGCAAACAGCTGTTAGTAATCACTCTATTATAGTCATCCATGAATAACAGGATTGTTTGCTAAAGTGTTGTCCTGGAGTGTCTCTTGGATCTCTGAGTATAATGTGAACCTGTTGACTAAGGAATTTATTATTTTTCAAGTCAATTTGTGCAAGCTGGGGTTTTCAGCCAGGCTCTTTTATAAAGAAAATATTTTAAGGAGGTATTGCAAATGTTTTAGTCACGATAATTTTATGTTAAACACTCAGCTGTAAAATGGCATAGGAGTCTACTCCTTCCTATTAAAATATTCACATTATGCATAGCCAGGACTCACAACAAAGACTAAATCTTTAGCTTAAGAGATAAAAATAAGTTAGAGATCTTGTTTGGGTTTGTATGTGTGTTGTTCTTTGGTCCTTTTGATGGTAGTATTGAATCTGATGAGTGTAACTATTTCATTAACATTTTGGGGCACCTTTTTGCCAAGTCTGCCAGGTACAATTCATGTCGCTCTGCTGCAGCTTCTGTGGTGCCTTTTTTAATAGACGCTGTGTCAACATACAGGTTTTAGGAAGGGGTATGAAGAGGGACAACCCCTGAGTTTAGGCAACTGTTTTAATAGAAGATTGAGGGACAGAGAGCTGCTGGGCTGCTGCAAGACAAGCTGAGCCCAGCACTTTTTGGAAAGTGACTGTTCAGAGCTGCCAACAAATTGCAAGTTTTTGTTGTGTAAGGGAGCAGTTGTCCAAATAAGCCAGAGGCCTGCTGCCTGCTTGGCTCAGGGAGAAATGGGAACGTGGGAGCTGAGTGTGGCTTCAGGCACGAAGAGGAGTTGTCTGAGCTGCAATTTCCTCTCAAGTATCTTCTTTTATTCTCCCTTGATATAGCAAAATTTAGATGAACTCTGCTGTGATTTCTTGTGTTGGTCAATGGAAGCATTTTTCTACAGTATCTGTGACTGAATGTCCATCAAGCAAATTGTGCAACTGATTTGGGGGATGGAAGGTGCAGTATTTCTTTCAGCCTCTAGCTGCCATGTGCCACACTGTTCTTGAGACTCAGAACTGAAAACAATTACCTGAATCTCCTGAATTTAAAGTTCATCTCAAAATGTCCAGAAGGTATTTTTCCTGTTAACCGGTCTGTGTAACACAGGTTCAGGGTTGACTGATGGGTGTTGTGCAGTGTTTTAGTTCTACAGCTGCAGAATTACATTGTATTAGACATTGTCATGGGACTTTGCTGCTTTTGTGGATTATTCCACTTAGCAGGGAGGATATAGTGTGAGAATGTTTAGAAGGAGAGGAAGAGGGGTTTTCAGACTCATTTTTAAAGAAGAGCTTGCTCATTGGTAAATCTTCGTCCAGTCTTAGATACCTACATTCATATCTATATGGATTCAGATCAGAGAAATAGTTGACTCATCTTCTGGCAAGTATTAGTAAATATGAGGTGCACGTAGCAAAGATAGTAACTTGTGTCTTAAAAATACTCAAGCATGTATGAACTTGAGTTGAGCTTTGAACACTCACTTTCTCCGAGCAAAGGGGCAAAACTAAAGGGTTAATAACTGAGCAGGAAGCTTAGGTACTGATTTAATCTGTTTTTATTAATTAGCTTTTCTTTCTTTCAAGCTGGAAAATCTAAATCCTTTAGCAAGAAAATAAATTAGAGACTGTATTTCAGGAACCACAGTATATTTTGTTCTGTGCATGTTATTGTAAGGGCTACAGCCCTGACCAGACATCTTCAAACATCAAACTGCTGCGTCTCTCTGATGTGCTGTTTGGTGCACATACTAGCGTGAATCTGACTACTCCTCTCTGATGTGCAATTTCCCTTTCCTAAATTAAATAATTTAAAAGCTACTGAAAAGTTATTTCCATTACCTCTGATGTTTGCTAATGTCTTAGAGTCTGTTCATAATAAACCTTACACAAATCGTAGGAGTTTTATGACCGTTTTCCACAGAGAATGTCCTGACATTACCAGGGAGTTCTCAGAGGTGTTTGCCTAATACTGCATGAAGCCCATGAGCATCCGACAGCCTGGAGAATCTGAGAGCACCCGTATGTTTGCTGTTCTGTATCTGTTAGAAAGGTGAACAGAAATGAGTATCAACTGGCTCTGAGCAGCCTGAAAGCATCCAAAGGTACTGATGGTCAGTCTTTAGGATAAAGGCTTATTTTGGCAAGGTCTTCAGTTTCAGGAGGTTCAGGTAGTGTGTTGTTATTTTTAAAGGGAAAGGTACTACGTTTCTGCAGTGGACTGATTTTGTTGCTTATTGGGTCCAAGAGATGTGCTCTGTAATATATACAAAATTTTATGAGATGGGCTGGTTGTTTTGAGGTGGGGTTTTTTTGTGTTTTTCAACTTCACTCTGCAATGAAAAACAGTTTTGTCTGTATGCTAAAGTCATATGTTGCTTGTTTCACAGAGTAACTAGATCTTTCAAAGAGTAAATATGTATTTGCTGTACCATCAAACCCCTTATATCAGTTATGGCATACAAGTCCTTCTGGCCTTCATTTTCTTCCAGCATTTCTGTGGTACCCTCACCATAGCAACTAGAAACTCTTTCAAAAGACTTAAAGAGAAAAGTCAATGGTTGTACAGTTATGGTGTGTGTGAAGACAGTCTGTTCAGCACTGAGGAGCTGAAGGAACATAGATATGAGGGTAAATCCCCAGAGCAGCCAGGGAAGGTGGTGTGTGTTTCTGCAGACAGGCAGCAGTGCCATGCTGCTTCCAGGGCAGTAAGACCCTGTGAAATAATTATTTAACCAGTAGGAAAGCTAACTACAGACTTCAGCTAACAGGACAGTGTGTGTAGCCTCACAGGAAATTAGGATCATGGCTTAAACTGCACTAAGGAGTACCATATGTCCCCTTTATATCTCTGTATTTGAAAGAAAGCTACAGGTCAGGGTGGAAATGAGGGAGGATGCATTCTTATACATAAGCTGTTATGAGATGTGCTTCATTATTTTACTGATGTAAGAAGAAGTTGAAGTAGTCAAACTTGTGTATGAAGTGATGAGTTGAAAAGCTGTTTTATGTAAACATACACAATGCCCGGTGATTGGAATTTAAATGCCCAGTTTATGTTTTGAAGTTTACCAGTGAAAATTTTGAGTGGCTTTTTGAGACCCATTGAATATGAGCTTGCTATTTTTGCATAGAAAACACAGCTATTTGGAGCTTGTGGTTTTTTTGGTTTTTTTTTTCTTTTTTTTTTTCTGACGTTGAGCACTGTGTTGGCAGGATCTCATCATGCTCTGCTTTAATATCATGTTGGATGCAGAAAGTGTGTACCAAACCATCACAGCTCTGCAGGGTGTTCAGGGTGATTCTGACTTGATGCTGCCATTACATCAAGGCCTTGGCTTGAGAGTATCCATCCAGATTGCAAAATCAGAGGGGATTTATGCTGGGGTTAAAAATGTCCCCCTCTCTTGTGCCTTTTTCCTTTCTGCCTCCCACACCAGCCCTCTTGCCCAGAAAAATGGGGAGATAACTATCCAGCTTTGCAACTCACCTATTCAGAGGTCTGCCTTAGCATGCAGCATGCTGGCAGATTTTTCTCCTCAAAAACAAGCAATCCCACCCACACTTGAATTTTTTTTCTAGTTATGTTATTTTCAAACTATCAGGACAGAGATGAAGGATGGTTTGATTTATTTTTTTCCCCAGCTTTTGCAGTTGTTTAGCTTACTTTATTTGTATCGAGTGAACATCCAGTATTTTTTTAATACCACTCCCTTTTGGGGCAGTTTATTTTCTTAAAAATATCAAAGTCCTTTCAGTTCCTCATTTATTTTGGCCTCTACTGCTCGTTTCTCACAAGATCAAAAGCCTTTCAGATCCTTCAGGAGCCTCACCCTTTGGCCACAAAGGGCTCACAACCTGGTACATCACCTGGGAACCCCTTGGCTGGGCAGACCTCTCGCCTTGCAGCTCCTTCCTCTGGCTTTTGTCTTCTCTGACATCTTCCCAATTTCCTGCTGAGAAGTCATGACTTTCCTCTCATTGCAACAGCTTATTTAATTGTGTGCTTTTGTCATACAACCTTTGTTCACCAGGAGACTCAACTTGGCAGATAATTTAAGACATACCAAAAAAATGCCCTTAAAGATCCCCTCTGAGCTCCTGCCTTCCATTTCTGTAGCTGTGATGGTTGGTGGTCAATTCCTACCCATGTCCTGCACCACAAGTGCAATTGTGAGTATTTCCCTGATTCCTTACCTTAAAAATGGGTTACCTTTCACTCCCCTCTTATTTTCATATTGCTCCTTTCCATTTAGTTTGAATTGTGGTTTTCAGTAGATACAAATGCCAATAGTTTCCAAATGGTTTTTTCCCCTTTCATATCCGTATTTGTAATCTTTCTGCTGGTTGTTAACTGCTTGGGTTTGGGTTCCTGTCGTCTTGGAGGATGCCTGTGGGATTCTGTTGTACTTCTGGTGCCATGTTCTTTAGATTATTGAAATCATTAAACAATCAGATCCATCCTCCTTTGTGTACTGACTCTTCTACAGTCCTTTGTGTAGCTGAAGTTATTAATTGTAAATAGCACTGTGATTTGAATTACTTTCCTAGGCAAGTAATAAGGAGCTGTAAAATGCACTGTAACAAAATCCACTCTTTTTCTTTCATTTACTAGTCTTTTAGATTCTGTCCAATAAAAGCATCATCAGCTTGGTTTGATGAGAGCAGGAAGAGGAGTTTCCACTGCAGTACAAGTAAAGAATAACAATTAAAGAGCTGACTTACCTCTATTCATTTTTAAAGTCCTTTTTTTAAAAAATTATTATGGGCTGTTAAATAATCCTTTGGTTTAGCACACACTTTCAACAGTGCCTGGAAAATCCTGGAAAGTTGTAACTGATTACTTCCTTCCCTGGCTGCAGGAACACATGCAGCCAGAGTGCCCTGCAAGAGCTCTACCTGCCCTCCATCCTGGTGCATCAACACCACATGTTCTCCCACCCTTTCTACTCCTGCACTTTCTGAAAAAAAGTCACTTATGCTCATTAGTAATGTGAGAGCCCTGACAAGCTGAAATCTGATTTCTTTTAACATTTTAAATTTCAGTGGTTTTATTCCATTCAGCACGATGCATATTGTGGCTTTACTCCATGAAGAAACACAAGGGAGGGACCCAAACTCCCATCCACGTGGGATCGTGGGGATGGCTGGCACTGGGACTTTGTGAGCTGGCGGTGCTGGGGCTTTGCAAAGGAGTTCAGTGCTTCAGGTTTTGCTGTAATCATAGAGTATCTCTGGGTTGCTTATCTAAGGAATAAACACGCCGCTTCAGCTCACAGAGGAAAGCCAGTGTGCACCAGGTTAGAGCAGCCAGAAAAACTGGCACAGGTTAAGCTCTCTTTGGGGACAGGCATGCTGTCAGCTGAGTCACCACATCCAGCCCAGGTACCCTCCTGCTTCACTGCAGGTGAAGAGATTATTATAACTTTAGCTAATTCCCTGTATTTATCACTGAGTCTATTTCTTTCTGTCTTAAAGCAGAGCACCCCCCCACCCCCCTTTTTCAGTGCGTTAACAAACACTTTTTGTGACTCTTATCTTCTCCCCGCCAGCCTTAACTCGCTGGCGGTTTTTTTGTGGCCAGCTCCACCCTTTTCCACTTAGGGCACGGGCTGTTTGTATCTAAACTCCAGCCTTGACACAGCCTGTTGGAAGCTGCGTGGGCTGTTTGGGTGAAGGTCTTCCTCTCCAGGGGCAGCTGCGTTCACAGCACAGGAGTTAAAGTTGGCGTCACTGCGCTCTCGAGAACAGAACACCAGTTAAGTTTTGAATCTTTTCTTCAGTGGTGGAGATTTGTCTTAAGAGACTCTGTGTGGGCGTGTTTGTATGTAGAGTAGGTAAGTGGAGTTATACACTTGTTTAAAATGGCTTTAAGATGTATAAACTCTGATCAAAACGGGGAAAAATGAAAATGGATGAGGCGGTTCCTTATACTGTTCGGCAGCTTTTAAGCACTGCTGTGAAATGTAGGGGCCTCACATATCATTTTTTAGCCACTTTCCTGTGGAATGAAATGAAACTGTTTGGACATTACTGTAATTAGTCCTGATATGAGCACGTGCTTTCTCCCCGTGATGGTTTGTGGTGGTGCGGAGTATTGCAGATGACCTATGTACCATTGGGTCTTTTCTTATTATTTTATTTCTACTTCTTTTGAGTGGATACATGGAGAAATCAGTGGTCAACAAAAAAGAAGCAGCACAGATATGCAAAATACCTGTAATCCTGTGTATTTCTTAATATCCTCATAGAGTTGTCTAACAAGATGAAGAGATTTGTACCAAATTTTTTTAGCAGCATCATTATGTGCTATATATATGTGTGTGTGTGTAGCCATGTAAAACAGGTTATTCTAGAAAGTTGGTTGTTCTAGTTTCTGTGCATATGTTGACTAGAAAATACCAGTTGTCAACTGGTATATGTAAATGTTGCTTTGATTCTTACAAGTCCACTGTCACCTCACACTTAGACTGTCTTTCTGAAAGAAAATGGAAGTAAATGAGTGAGAAGCAAGGCATGTAGCTTCTCTCTTTGGTTTCAGATCTAAGCTGAAAGATTCTTGCATCTAAACTGCCTGAGTTTATGATGTGTATTTGGAAGATGAATGCAAATATTTCTGGAGAAGTAATTTTATGATATTAGAAAGACCTCGACCTAATCATGTTACTAATGACTCCATTGAGGAAAGCTGTATCTGTTCTGCCAGTTGCAGTATCGTATAAGGCTGCCTGGGCTGGTGGAAAAGAACTGACTGCAGTTTTGGAAAGAGTGGAGTTCTAGAAACAGTTTTAGGGACAGGCTGAGCTGCCCTGTTTATTTTTACTGGTGAGCTGTGGGTAAATTCATGTCTCAAAGCAAGGTGGTGGAGTGGCATTGAGAAAGCGGGTGAGATAGGAGCAGAGCAGCCTGCAGCATACCGAGGTCAGACTGCTCACCTGGGTGTCTGCTGCTGCCAGGTAAATAAAAGCTCTTTTCAGCATCTATCCAGTTGTGCATCTCGTCTGAAAAGTTGCTTTGCCTCTTTCCAAGAGCTGTTGTGGGCCCAATTTTCATACCGCACACTGCTCCCTCTGCAGAGTTTCAGCAAGGTCCTTGGAGCACAAACAAAGGGGGAGACAGGTGCTTGGCTGGGCAGAGGAACTCACTGAAGGCAGAAGGATGGTTGTGCAAACAGGAAATGATTCTCAGCTGTGGCAGGGTGGGTCATGCAGCCAACAGCCTTGCTGTGGCACTGGTGTGGGCACAGGAGGATGGGCCAAGTCCAGAGGTGGTGCAGCTCTGTTGATGGGATTATGGACGGCTACCAAGGGCTGTGCTTCTAGCTTTGAGACTTGGTAATCCACTGTAAAAAGTCACTGCTCTTACTGTATCAACTTCTGTCGAAAGTTTTAGTGGTTTAAAATAAACAAACAAAAAACCCGAAGAGCTGTTTAAATCCCAGAGCTGAAACTTTCTCTTGGTTGAGCAGTGCTGAGCTTACAGCTGAATAACACAATTTTTCATTCATCTGACAGTACAGCTTTACTTTGTCAGCATTTTCTTGTCAAATACTACATCTGAAATTACCAGTGACCTTTCTGCTTGAAAAATACCACCTTTGTGCCAGAGCAGTGTTTGTCTTCTTTTTGAAAACATGTCTCTCTAGTATGACTTTTACTTAATTACTTGTGGGCAGTTGCACTGTAATGCCACATGTATACATATCCCAGCCTCCTGAATCAAAGTAAAACCAAACCACTTGGTCTCCAGGCTCTAGTGAGGTTTTCAGAAGCAGATTCCTGCTGCTGAATGGGTCAGATCCCAGAATCAGAGCCCTGCAAAGTAGTGGTTTTATAGGAATCAGTGTTGTACAGTGAATTAAGTAACCAATGAGTACATTCATTTAATGTCTAATATTTATGGTAAATTGTTGACCAGAAGAAGGTGATGCCCATTGGAATTATCAGAAAGAGGGGAAGGTTGTGTGAGCACATGTGGGATAATTATCTAAGAACACACAGACCTCTTCAGGTTTTAAAAGTCTGACAGGTGATTGAAAGGTTAAGGAAATATTCATAAGTGTCCATGGAAGCATGTACATGAGTTACATGTGTGACATGCTGAAGGCTGCTAAAAAACACCACTTCTCAGTGGCATTGCATACTTAATTCTATGCATTTCATCCATATTCTCACCTCTCTTTTACATCTCATCCCAAACGTCCGTATTTCCTCCTTTTCTGGCTCTTACCTGTCTTATTTCTAAAATTATCTTTAAGAGAAGTGCCTCTTTGATTAATTGTTGATACAATATGAAATCCTCATTTGTAGTAGTCTCAGCAACTGTGTAACATACTGCCATCAGCATCAAAGCTTAAGGAAATGAAAATAACATGATCAAAAAGCAAAATAGTTAAAAATACAATAAGATATAAACTGAAGTATCTTTCTGTCAAAAATTGCCCCAAATACTACCAATTATACTACTTATTTTCTGCTGTTGAAGTCATATTACTTGTACAGGTTATAAAAATGCCAGAAATCTAACTATAACTAATAAGAATTTACTGTGAATGTTTCTGCAGTGTTTTTTTTTTATAGTCCTTGTTGAGTTGATGTGGGAATGATTTAATATTATACAGATAACTGTTTTTCTCCATCTCCTCCCAAGGAAATGCTTCCATGAGTTTCATGAATTCTGTCTTCCACATGGCACCCGGGGGACTACAAATGTGCAGTTTCCTTATATGCATATTGTAAATAAGGCTGAAAGAACATTTCAGCCTTGCAGAGTGTGAAATGCCAGAGTTTTCTTGCAGGGAGCCTCTTTCAGGAATAATTGAGAAGTAATTGAATACCTTGGAAGGATAGAATTTCAAAATAAGTATACCTTCTTGATGAAATCTATTGGCCAGTCATCTCTGCAACCTTAGTAGATCACTGTAACAGAAGTAGAAAGTGACATAAACCCATCACCTTATGGTGAACCATCAGTGGAAGAGGCAGCTGGTGCTGGGATAGCTGGTGCCTGGAAGTCTGTTTTATATGGTTTGTAATGTGAGGGATGCAAAGAGGAAGTGCCTCTTTTGTTATGTTTGGCTCCTTTTCTATGCCCTGCGACTCTTTGGCCACCAAAATGCATCTTCTGGTTATGTGAAAAATCCTTATCTTGTACAGGGAATTGTATAAATCATGCACACCTGATTTTCATTCAAAACCATTTTAGTGGGTTTTCATTCAAAACCACTTTGGTGACGGATGCTCAGATTCGGGTACCAACCAGCCTCAGGGATTTACACCAGGCTGTCATGAGTGATGCCGAATCATCTGTTTCCCATTTTTCAGACTGTGGTTTTCCATGTGTCCCCCTTGATACTCTGAGGAACAGCAGTGCATTAGACACTCAGTGCTGCCTTTGAATTTTCACTGAGAGTTGTGCATTGTGCATGTAAAAAGCTGCTTACTGCCCCAGGTCCTGCCAGTGGGGCTCTGGGCCTCTCAGCATGAACATCCCAAATTAGTAGAAGCACCTTACCTTGACCTCCTCACTGGCATTCTGTGGAAATGACAACAGGGCCTTGCTTCATCTTAAAGGCACATTTTGGGAATTAGTAAATTAATGCTTGTGAAGCACTTGAATTTAAATAATTGTCAGCACAGAGAAAATCTTGTCATAATAATTGTCACCTCAGCAGAGTATGAGCAGCCTCCACTAAAGGTGCAAGGCTACATGCTGAGACACAAGAAGAGGAAAAAGAATACTGACTTGCTTTTCTAGTAAGAACGAGCCACTGTGTGCCAAACAAGGTGTGGGGGTGAGGTGTCTCTGCTTAAAGATCATTATCTGTGTGCAACAGGGGCAAAGACACATCCCCTGCTTGTCTTAACTTCCAGAAGTTCAGGCGTCCCTTGGAACACACAAGGATGATGGCCACCCTCAAAGCTGAACCAGATTGAAGGAAGTGGGTTCCAGATAATCTGCTGATAGATTGAGGATGAGAGTTGGGATGTTTTCTCCAACCACTTGCTGATTTACATGAATTCCTGTTTGCCCTTCTGGCAGTGGCCTCCCCATAACAGCCTCCTATTAGGACCTTACAGGCTCTCAGTACTGATACACCTCCCATACTTCCACTTTTCTCCACGTGAGGTTCCTTTCCTCACTTGATTCCCTGTCTCTTTCCTTTGCCTCATCCTCTCCTTTCTCATGCTGCATAGATCTTACCTCCAGCAACCACTGAAGAGAAAAATCTGACTTTGCCCATGCACCTTCAGGCTGGCAAGAGGTTGTTCTGGGGGATGCCACGAGCAAAGTCTGGTCTGCGTGGAGAGACCCATGGAACAGGTCACTGCATAGTCAGTCACTGTGAATCTTTAGAGGCTTTACTTGTCTGGCAAGTCTCAGGCACTCACAATGCTGACAAAATTATTCTAAGGGGAGCATGGATGTCTGGAAACTTGCTAATTAAAGTGCGGTTGTGGAGACTCAACTCCAGCTGAGGCTGTGTCGAGTCTTGAGGGTGTTTTGAGGGGCTCCAGTAGCACTCTCTCTTACAGAGTCAAAACCTGTTGATGAATAGACTGGTATGAGATTGGTGGATTTTACCCAACAAAGTGGGCATTTTGAAGGCCTGAATTAAAATTCAGTGAAGAAATCACATTTGTCATACAGAACTGTTTTATTTTTTTAATTGAGAGCAAGTACTCTGCTAGGGAAGGAGCAATTGCACACAGGGAATAGCCTGGAGTTATTACGGGAGCCAGCTGCGTGGCAAAGACACCAAATGTCTTTTTGGCGTGAACTGGCAAGAGTGTTCACAATACACCTCGGCTCATGTTGTGTGCAGCTTTGGGTACTGCTAGTTTGGACAAAAGCTGGAAGATGCTGCCAAGAAATAATGAGATGGCTAGAAAATGTAAACTATAATGGAAGTTTGAAGGAGAAAATTTGCGTAGTATAGAAATGTCAGGACTGCAGTAGTCCCAGGACAGGCATTTGTTGTGGAGAGGGAATGATCTGCCTGTCATCCCAAAGGAACAGACTTTGCCCACAGTGCATAGTGTATTAAATTTGATACTAAGAAAACCTTTTTCATGATATATTCTGCAAGAGTTTATCTCTTGGGCTTGCAGACACTTTATTCAGGAAAAGAAGGGAGGGGTTTTCCCTTTGGGAGAAGAAATAGACAAGAGATAGCATCCCAGCATTCCTTCTAGTTTTTGTACGTCTGTAATAATACTTAAGCATGGATGAGCTCCAGTTTTCCAGTTGTTTATAACTTTATCAAATTTGGATAGTTTTTCAGAGGGATTGCATTATTAAAAAATATCCAACGGTAAAAGCAACATGTCCTGATTGAATGTCAAGTACCTCATGCGAAATATGGACAACACTTGAATGATTGATAAAAATTATTATCATTTACAAAAATACATTTTAGCTTGTCTTGTACTGGGAAATGGTTAATCCTCTGTGACCAAACTTCTCCTTTCTGCACCCCAAGTTGCCAATACCCACCATGCAAAGTTTAGGTCCGATGGTTAAAGCCTGGAAAAGTTATAAGCAGCTAAAAACAAGGTCTAAAAGGAAGTTTCATGTAACAATAATAAGAGGCAAAACTACCAGCCCCACCTATAATAGAAATATGATTATCAAAGCCAGGTTTCCTTGATGATTCTCAAATGTTTCTACAGGCTTTTAGAGAAGATCTGGAATGCCTTATTCAAGAACAGATGAAGAAGGGCAATAACCCCACTGGACTGCTTGCGTTACAGCAGATTGCTGAATACATTACAGCGAGCACTTTTACAGGTTTTTCCTCATCTTCACTCAGTAAGTGAATTATACATATAACTGCACTTTTCCTTTTTTTTTTTTTTTTATCATCATGGTTTAGCAATGTCAGGATCTCCACTTTCTTTAAATACAAATTCTGTCAGAGCTTGCTTCAGCTGTGAAGTAGTACAGATGGTGGCCTTAACTTGCCTTTTTAGGCTTCTTTCTCTCAAACTCCTTAATTTGTGTAATGATATCCAAAACAGTTGGAATCTCCACACTCAGTTATGCTGTAATTTGCTAATAAAAGCTTAACTGGGATAGGGAACAAAGTGTTGTGCCCTGTTATTCTTAGCAGTTTAACATAAGCACAACTGAGATGTGAAGTACATTGCCATTCAGATTCTTTATTTTTCTACTCTTGCATGCAAATTGTTACTAAAAAAAGAAAAACAAAGGGGGAAAGAATACCCTGGCAAAATGAATCATCACACAAAACAGCTCCCACAGTTCAAAATAGCTTGTAGTCTGCACTCTAGTCATAGAGATGTCACTGGCATCTCTCAGTTAACACCCAGGTTCTTCTTTCCAAGTCATGAAGCACTGAAACACTCGAGTCAGTTTAAGTTCTGTGGGTGGACATCATATGGGAATTTACAGGCCTGAAGTATGGTGGCAGCTGTCAGCATTCATAATTTTTTGAGAATTGGTCCCAAAATGGTGCTTCAGAGTTCATTTAACAAAACGAGTGGGGGAGAAAAACAGAGAGCCCCAATAGTCTCCTCTTCACATCCCTGGTTGGTTACTGAGACTGTATGTCCAGCTGTTGGCTCTGCTGCCTTTGCCCTGAGATAGTGGGGACTGATCTCAAAGAGGATATGCTTTTTGTTGAAAACCAAATGTCTCTTTCCTCTTCTGGTCTTAACTGTCCCTATAAACAAAGGTTGTAAGCTGTAAAAAAGATATCATGGGTTCAAAAAGAGGAGAAAGGTATGTTTGTGTAGTCACAAGCCAGAGATACATTGGTCTTCATGATTTCTCTGTTAAGAGGTGATCCCTTCTGTCTAAGGGTTTGAGAACTCTTGCACTAATCCTGATTTCTTCATTAGGACTGAATTAAAGTGCTGAGACAGAGATAGCTCTTCAAATTAGTTATACTGGTGTCAGAAGTCCATAAGGCATGTGTTCTCCTGTAACATAAAAACCCCCAAAGTAACATGTAAAAATACTTCATTAGTGACAGATGTCTTAAAACACAGTTCCAGTCCTGTGTACAATAATGATTCAAGAGAGAACTCAGGAAAACCTTTATTTCACCTATCTTATGTTGGAAAAGGAGATAAAGACTTAAATTCAGGCATGGATGTATGGTTTGTACTGTCTTAAGGGAAGATATGTTTCAGTAACAAACTTAGAAAACCCAGCAGTGAAGTTCCAGTCTGGCAATTGCTGGTACTGCTGTGCTAACCATTTAAACACTCTGCGTCTGGGAGATCATGGCACAGCTAGAAGTTATTTAATTGTCCAACTGACCATCATCTTTTTTTTTTTGTCTGTTTTTCAGGCCATGGAATGATTACACCCATCAATGACCTACCTGGGATAGATACCTCCTCGTTTGTTAAGGGAGAAAAACTTACTCGTTGCAAGTTAGCCAGTTTATATAGATTGGCTGACTTGTTTGGGTGGGCACATTTGCCAAATGCCTATATCTCAGTAAGTATTTTAGAGAATAAAAACTTTTATTTAGAATCTTATCTATTAATTCAAATTATTTTTCCCACTGAATAATGTAAATGGTATCAATAATCCATTTTCTTCCTCCTTTGCAGGTAAGAGTAAGCAAAGAACATGACCACATTCTAATCATTCCGAGAGGTCTGTCATTTTCTGAAGCTTCAGCTTCTAATTTGGTACGTGATTCATCTGCTGTAATAACAATGAGGCTCAACCTGTTTTCTAAAATAGTTTTGTGGCTGCTAAAATGGACTTCTAATCTATAATCATGGTGTTATTTGTTTTTTTAATATTTACCCACCAGATGGAAAGTTGATTCATTATTTAGATACTAGCATCCTTTGTTCTTAGCATTTCTTCTTGGGTTATCTTTACTTTCTGTTGCTTTGTCTTCAGCTTCAATGTGGAGCAGCAGAGTTTTGTTTTCCTGTCTGTTGAAGCTCATCAACAAATAGCCTCAGTGTAGTAGTGATCTTTTATGACCTGACAGTGTGACAATATATGTGAAATGGCTCCACGGGAGAGGTGTTAGTAGAATCAGCTCTTATTATTTTAAGTGGGGAGATAATATTTAACAAACTTCCCCAGGCCCAGCAAATAAGCTGAGTAAAGTTACAGGCTGGTATTTAGGCAGTGGTAGCTGCTAAATCACACATCTTTTGATGCAGAACCTGCCATATGTTCTTCATGTCAGTACACACCCATAAAGAAACTACCTTCAGGTGAAAAGGCTGCCAAATTGAGAAGGATAGTGTTACATAGCAAAGAAAGAACCAAAATACTTTGAGATATGACCCTGCTGTTGTTTTCTGTTGATCCAGGAATTATTATTTTAATGTTCTCATGAAATTGAAAATTCATTATTCATTTAATCTTCTTACTGGAAATTTCTCAGAGACTGTGTTTTCTTCATATTTAAGACATAGGCAATGTTAATGAAATTCATTTTTGAAAGTCAGAAACTGGGAAGGATCACCTAGACTGAAGTGGAATATCTGTTGCATCAGGGTCTTATCCTTTCTTCTTCCATGGCTGGACTTCCAATAACTATGGTTTACTGACATACATATTCATGGCTGTTCTACTTTTTTTTTTGTGCCCTGAGCCCTAAATACATAGGGGAAAATCTGGTACTGAACAAGAAAGGGAGTGTACTTTCTACAATAGAAGTTGTCACAGACTTTTTGAATATCATTTTTTTTTGTTGGACTCTTTCAGGTTAAAGTAAACATCCTGGGAGATGTGGTGGACCAGGGAAGCACAGCTCTCAGTATCGACAGCGTAGGGTTCAGCCCACACGTGGCCATCTACTCCACGCGCCCCGACGTCAGATGTGTGATACACATACACACGCCTGCCACGGCAGCTGTAAGTGTGCCTGGTGGCACAGAGAGTGCCAGAGAACAGCCCTGCCTTATGAACTTAAAAGTGTATTTCTGAGTCTCAGTCACTGCTTATGGCAGTTTTGTGTTTGTTTTTAATACCGACTCTACACCAGTAAAGAAGGGTCTGGGGTTATCAAATAAGCAGAGAAAGAGGGCTGAGCTGCCGTAGTGAAATGGGGTAGGAACAAACTGATGCTCAGTTGTACTCAGGGTGGGGAGGTCGTGAAGGATACAGTTTACACATGCTTCGTTTAGAGCATCCTCAACAATATATTGTGCTATATACATCCTCATTTGCATTATGCAGCTCCACTTTTTAAGTGGTTTAATTAGTAGTTATGTTCACTTTGGATTTGCCTCACAATTAAGTTGTTGTAGTTAACATAAATTGAAAATGGTTTGTATAATAATGATAAAAATGTAAGGAGGCTTGAAATTGGTTTGAAATAAATAAATATAATTTTATCTAAAAATATGTATGCGTTCCTTGACTACAAGGGGAAAAAAAGGAGATGAATAATTTTTTATACTAGCTTTTTGGAGTTATAAATGTGGGAAAGAAGAAAAAAGCATTAAGTAAGCTTCTGCTGAGAATTAAATGTGGATAAAATTCACAAAAATGAACTCAGTTTGGGATAATTTATATTTTCTTCTAATGAATCTATGCCTGGGCTGTGTAGCAGCACCTCTGTCACCCTATTGGAAACTAGTCTGGTGTGGGGGTGATTGTTTCTGAGCTTTCACTGTGAAGAGTTCGTCCCTCTTATAGAAAAGGTACAAAAGTACGTCCTGCTAAAGCTTGGGTGGTTGAGATGTGGGGTTTAAGAGTTTCATTTCTTCCTAGTTATCAGCACTTCATTTTTCATGCAACCTTCATTACAGGTTTCCTCTATGAAATGTGGCATCCTTCCCATATCACAAGAGGCTCTGATTCTGGGAGATGTTGCTTATTACAACTACCAGGGATCTCTTGATGAACAGGAAGAGAGAATTCAGCTTCAAAAAGTTCTTGGACCCAGTTGCAAGGTATTCAACCTCATTTATGCTCTTCATAAACAATTTTCATGTCCTGCGCCAGTTTCTACCACTTAACATTAGTGTCTTCATTTACTAGGTATTAGTCTTGAGAAACCATGGTGTGGTAGCACTAGGAGAGACACTGGAAGAAGCGTTCCACTACATCTTCAATGTGCAACTGGCCTGTGAAACACAGGTGAGTGAGAATTTGTCTGTATTTAACTTCAAACACTTATGCTGCAGGGTTATAGGTTACATCCCAGATTTCTAATACTACATAATATTTGGGGTTGGGAAATCCAGTAATCATCTATGGGGCAAAGTCAGAGAAATTGGAATAATCAGGAAAACGCAGAGGGAGCAGCACAAATACTCATTCTGGGAAGAGTGGCACAGTCTCAGTGGTGTTACACTGTGAAGGGTTTTGTTCCGTGCTGTGCAGAGTGAGCTCCATCCAGAGAATCTGTGGGATAATAGATTTGGTGGTACTCGCTGCATGTGGAGCTGTGACTGGAGGTCTCTCAAGAGCCAGCTTGTTTGTTGAAGCTAAATGTTGTGGCAAGAAAAGAAGCTTCTCTCTATGATCCCTATGATCAGAGATTTGTAAAACTGAATTAAAAGGTCTTCAGAGCAGCAGAAGGGTGTGGCATATTTAAAAATAATTTTAGTCCCAAATTTGGTTGTTTCCATTTTGTCTAACTACCTAGTTAGCTATCTTGATGTTATCTATCACCTGTGGAGAGAGACAACTGAAAATGTTGTCGCCTTCTGTAACTTTTAAACCCTTTTCCAGAAACTTCAACACTTTGTTTTTACTTGCTCTCCAGTGATCCTGTCCTCCCAATGAGGTGTTTGGAGGTGCAAATGGCAATCTCACACTCCTTTCCTTTCCCTGTCATTCATTTTGAGTTCAGTCACTCATTGTTTTTGAAACATATAAAAAGGAAAAATTTTTAATCTTGTAATGCAGAAAGATGTTTTTAAGGTAATCTGAAAGCAAATGTTTGAATCTACTCCTTTTAAAATACAGATATTAGCAGATGATATAATCATTTCCATAACAGTCACTTGCCATATATTTTAATAGATTTTTTGGACAATAGAAAACTAACCTGAGAAATAACTGCAGTATGTATTTAACCATGCTTGTGTTGTGAATTCAGAAAAGCAGAGAATAAAAAACTTTTTCACAAATGAAATAATCATCGATGTCTCCAGGTTCATGCACTAGCGGGAGCAGGTGGGATAGACAATCTCCTACTACTGGATCTGCAGAAGTTCAAGCCTTCCACACACGCTGTGGCAGCAATGGGAGGAGGTGGAGTTAATATGGCTTCACAGCAGAAGTGGAAAGTTGGGGAGCAAGAATTCGAAGCGCTCATGCGGATGCTGGACAACCTGGTGAGAGCACACTGGTGGTGGTGTCTGTATGGTCACTGTAAGCTTTTGAATGCAGGATTAGCTTCTGTAAAGCAAACCTTTTTTTTTTCTGGTTTCTTTGTGATTTTTAAAATGAACACAGAGAAACTTTGTGTATATAAAATCTCTTCTGCTTAGTTTAGTTTGTCATATGTCACTGTTTCTGGCAATGGTATTATGTCCTGATAAGGCTTTGGAGTTCAATTTTGTCCAGCCATCTTACAAACATGATTTGCTCTTTACATGAACTTTATGGTAAAAATGTATTGTAATTATGACCTAGTAAACCAACATGGCAAATTCCCTCTGTATTTTCTTATTAACTCTAGTATTAGTAGAAGAGAAGGTTCCAGGGAAACCTCATTGAGGCTTTTCAGTACCTTGAAGGGGCTTATAAAAGGAGGGAGAGGGACAAGAGGCGATGGTTTTAAGTTGACAGGTTTAGAATACATGTCAGAAAGAAATTCTTTTCTGTGAGGATGGTGAGGCCCTGGAACAGGCTGCCCAGAGAAGCTGTGGATGTCACATTCCTGGAAGTATTCAAGGCCAAGCTGGATGGGGCTTTGAGCCTAATCTAGGGAATGGCATCCCTACCAATGGCGGGGGGGATTGCAACTAGGTGATCTTTAAGAGCCCTTCCAACCCAAACCATTCTGTGATTAGGAAATAAGATGATAATTTATTATTTTTTGAAATGTCTGTTTCACTGCTCTGTGAATTCTGGAACAGCCTTCCGTACCAACGGAGTGAGGAGTGGGGGAGTGTCACGAGCTGGGATGTGCCATTGTGCAAGACATAAAAATGTCATCACTAATGCTGCCTGAATCATAACCTAAGCAGGGAATCACTTGGTGGTCACACATTTGGGAAGGCAGGAGGAAGGTGAAATGAAAGTGAAGTCCTGTTCAACTGCTGCTGTACTGTGTTGTGAATGGGTATCTACAATGTAAATAGGATGAATGAACAGCACCACTAACCAGAGCTCAGCAGCCCTACTTAATGCATATAGGGCAGCACAAAACATCAATTACTTCTTTGGATATCTTTTTCTGATTTTTAATAAATAATTCCTTTTTTTATATTATTTTTCTTTTTTCCTCCTCCATAGGGATACAGAACTGGCTATGCCTATAGGCAACCATTAGTCAGGGAAAAACCCAGGCATAAGAGTGATGTTGAGATCCCGGCCACTGTGACTGCCTTTTCCTTTGAAGATGATACAGTCCCACTTTCCCCCCTGAAATTCCTTGCACAGAGGCAACAGAGAGAAAAGACAAGATGGCTGAACTCTCCAAACACATACTTGAAAGTTAATGTGCCTGAGGAGTCCTGGAATGGGGAAACCAGTCCCAGGACTAAGATCACGGTAGGTAGAGATTTTGGGCAGCCACTTAGTTTTTGCCCTACTTGAAAGTAAATTATGCACAGTTTATATGAGAAAATCTTCAGTAGCATTAGGAAAGAAGTTTATCAAGCAAATTAAAATAGGCTTTTCAAAGGCTTAATGACATTGGTACTAAGGGTGCCCTATGTTTGGGGAGGAGGATTAATTGTTTGGAAGAGTAGCAGTTTATGATAAAATTTAACAATGATTTCCCTGTTATTATTATTCTTATTTCTGAGGTAGAAAAGAGTTTTTCTTCTGGATCTTTTTATGCTATTAGTTATCCACCAAACATTTTAAATCACCCAAGGGTGGGAGACACAAGCTCTAATTCCTCTCTAGCTGCCCCTTTCCTGTTTGTGAGCCTGCTGAAAACAACTTTCAAAGAGTCTGTTCGTGCCACAGCTTTTAATGATGATCAAGACATTTTCCCCCTCCTGCAACTCACCGAGATGCTTCTATGTAGTTTTCCAGCCTGCAGAGAGGTGGCTCTCATGGGACTGCAAAGAGTGTCATTTGCTGTTGGCTACTCCCAGTTGCACAGTACAGCTATAAAAGCATCAGCTCCTCCTGCTGGCAGGCTGGCAGTTTCTAAACTTAAGTTTAGAAGGAAACTCTACTCACAAAGGGGAAAAAATCTGCAGCCAGAATGTGCAGAGGTGGAAGCTGATTGCATGAACAAAGGCTGTGGATCTACGTGCCAGTTACTGGGAAGCAGGATCCTTCCTAAATACATTGTTATTACTACACAGTAGTACTGTGTTTTTCAGGGAGGTATTTCAGTGTTTACAAAAAGTAATCTTAATTATACATGTTCAAGGCAACTTAAATCCTCTTGGGCAAACAGATAAAGCTGTGACGAGTTGGGATTATTTTGTGGTTATGTGGGATTGAGAATAAAGTCATAAAGTCCTTTTTTTAATATCTCTTCTTTAGCAGTAAGACAATGCTGAGAATTGTTCCTCTCCATCATGCTGGGGGGTTTTAGCTTCTTTCTTGTTGTTATTTGTTTTCTCCCTCTGCAAGTGGATGAAAGCTGATGACTCCTCCAAGACTAGTGGAGGAACGCCAATCAAAATTGAAGATCCCAACCAATTTGTCCCTCTAAATACGAACCCAAGTGAAGTCTTGGAAAAGAGAAATAAGGTAAAAGAGGTGTAATGAACTGAAAATTGTAACATTTCCAAGAAAAATTATATGTCCAAATAATGATTCAGCAGAGCAGTAAACTAACATTTTCGGATGTTTTGATTTTATGAAGAAGTTTCTTACATTATATGTGATTTGTGGCACTAAAAAGCATGTATTTGAATGTAGATACATATGCAGTATATATATTTAAATTTTGAGTTTAATAGTCTGATAAAGGATGAGTATTAACTCTGGAAATGATAGATTGGAAATGGTAGTCCCTGCTATTTAGTGTTATATTTAGTGGATAATTAGGTGTCAACACGAACCAAGTTGCTTGCATCATCTACAGCATGATTCAATCTCAGACTATAATCTTGCTCTGCTCTGTTTTAATTTGCCTGGTGCTTATTAGGCTGGAATTTCTGTGATCCAGTCTTTTTCTAATGGCAGTAAAAAAAGGAAAATGAGAGATGATTGTTGGACCTCTCTGTAAACAGAAATATCTCACTGCTATTCCCTTCCAGCACATAAGACACTGACTATCAGACTGGCCAAATACTCCACCCTCAGCATAACTATATTAACAGACATTCAGGACATTTTTAATGTGATTACATATTTTCTTTTTTCCTGGAAAGCACTATATCGGTGTCCTTGGGGACTGAAGTGGAGTTAGAAGGACCAACTCCCTTCCTCAGAACTGGAAAGGCACATTCTAATCATCTAGAGATTAATAATACATGTCCCAGGCAATGATTTTTAAATTCATGCATGTCACTGTTTCATAGATAGTTTATTCCTAACTTTCTGCTGTATAATTTTTTTTATGTTATCTATATTGGTATTTGTATCTAATCTGTCAGTCTCTTAAGCACTGACAACTTGAAGCTAGGGCTGTTAGCTTAGGGAAAATAATAAGCTATTCACAGAAGGAAAAGCGCTTCCAATCTTTGTGACCGTAGAGTTCCCTCCGGTTGCTGAACATGTCTCATCTGTGAGGTGGAGGGGACAGGTTCCAAGACTATTCCTTGGAGCTTATTTTGAAGTATTGGCCTACACGAAGTGCAGGACCTGGGACTAGGGTGGGTATTAGGGAGTACTGGAAGAGCTAAACAGCATATGCTGTGTATTCAGAGGTGCAAGAAGAGTTGTCATTTTTAGGTGGTTTTGCAAAGCTCGTGGGCATAGGATTTGTTAAAAAGAAATACCTGTCTCTAACCTGGTTTATTTCTCTATATAGATAAGGGAGCAAAACCGATATGACCTAAAGACAGCAGGCCCACAGTCTCAGCTGCTCGCAGGGATTGTTGTGGATAAAAAGCCAAGTTCAGTGAGTACAACATCATTCACTAATTTACAGTTGTTTGGGTTATTTGGCTGCCTGTCTTTCAAATGTCAGTTTGGGCCATTTTCTGTTTAAATTATTTGGTAGAACTGATTATTGTAAGGGCAGATCTCAGAGGTGTGATACATCTTATTTGTGTTTCATATTAGAGGTTTAAAGTGGTAGTTTCAAACTGAGATGTGCATGTGAAGTTTGTCTCCAATAATATTAACAAAGTAGGACCCTTGTCTAATGCCATTTAAGTGAGAAAGGATGAACTTTACCATGAATGGGGCCAAAATTAATCTTCATTGATCTATGGAACTGATGTTAAAGGTAGTGATTGAAGCCCAGAAATAACTGAGTTTAAAAGGTGGAATGTGACTATGTAGCAGACACAGCTTTCATACAAAACAGGCTTTTTAGTGGGAAGGAGAATTTCCAGTTTCTTGCCTGTTCACACTAATCTTTTCTTGATTAGAATATACTTACTTTCAAACAGTAGAGATATCCTTAACAAGGTTATCCAACAAATTGTGATGAACTATAATTACAAATCTGTACATCTAGGGGTTTCCAACTATCCAGGAGTTAGTACATCTTATTTTATCATTTTGTTTCTCATGTTGTTTTGAGGTAACACTGAGCTTACTTACTTCTTTCAGACAAAAAGAATATTTTGCCAATGAGTTTTCTTTCAAAATGAGAATAATTTTAAATTTGTCATTGTAAGATTCATCTTGGAGACCTTTTGCTTAGAATCCTGAAGAGCAGCATGAGCACAGTTACTTTCCTACAAAAAAATCCTAGAACTTGAGCATTTGTAGAAAATAGGGAAACCTTATTTTTGAGTCCTTGTTAGGATCAACTGTGTGAAAGGACTTTCACTTCTGTGAAGAGGCCCTGAAGTGTAAGCTCTTGAGGCAGGTCTTTACTCTGAAACTCTTCATCCTTGATTTAAAAAAAAAAAACAAAAAAAAAACCACCAAAGCAACCAAACTGAAAAATAAAAACCCACTAATGATTTTGCTGCTGAAAAATCACAGTGATTTAAAACTCAGCAGCCAGTATTCATTACTATGAGAATGCCTTTTAGATGGGGTAATTTATGTCTGAATGCATCTGCGTTTTAATTCTGTGTTCCCTGCCAAGCTGATGTCACCAAACTTTGGACATAGAAAGAGGCATTATCCTTGTACATCTTTCTTGTTGCTTCTTTTTTTTCAGGTGTTAAATTCTGTGGTTTTTCTCTTTTGCAGCCCATGCAATTTGACGATGAGCATGCGCCACCAGCACCACCCAACCCGTTCAGCCATCTCACTGAGAAGGAACTGGAAGAGTACAAGAAAACAATTGAGCGCAAGCAGCAAGGGCTGGAAGGTCAGTGGTGTGGTTTAAATTGTTCTGGGGTTTCCATTTTAATAATGAGTGGGAAAATACCTACTGTAAAAATTGTATCCATGTTAATTATTAGCACACACAATTACTTCAGAAATAATCATTCCTTGAGATGGTAGAATTGTTGGTTAACAACTGTTTGTTTAACAACTTTCTTAACGTGTTGTTTGTTCTTTTACTTTAGTTAGTGGCAAAATTGAAGCACAGAAATGGGGTTGACAAAAACACACTTCAATGTGATGAATTTTCTTATCAGTATCATAGAATAACTTCAGGTGGGAGAACCTGCAAAGGTCATCTTGGTACAACCTCCTCCTCAGAGTTGATGTCAAAGTTAGATGAAACTGCTCAAGTCTGTGCCCGACTGAGCTAAAGCTTTGTTTGGTCTTGGCTTATTTAATTTTATTTCTGTTCTCCCAGTGTACAAGGCTCATATACCTTCACTTCTTATATTTTCTTCCAATACTAATATTCCATAGAGAATTACTAGTTGTTTTGATTTATATTTTTTTAACAATAACACTATTAATTCTTCTTCATTAATACTGTGTAATAAACCAATTTTGCTATATGTCGCATTCAGGACATAGTATAATAGCTTTCTTTAACAGCAAACTGTGACTTACGGCTAGACAAAACGTGGTACTGGAAATACAACCCTGCCACCCTTTTTAATGCCTTCTATTAAAGAACTAATACATAATTATTTTTAGCAGATAAAACGTGTAAATGCATAATTCTATAGTTTCAGCTGTGTGTTGTAGCGTCGTGATGTTGTCAGCATGAGCAAGGCAATGCTATAGCAGAGCTGTAAATCTTGTAGCACTAGCACTGACGCTCTTGCTTGATTTTCACTTTTGCATGGCTACTAACTCCAATCTTGTCCTGCAGATGCTGAACAGGAATTTTTCTCAGATGACGGTTCATCTGTGTCACAAATTCAGTCACAAACTCAATCCCCGCAAAATGTCCCAGAAAAATTAGAAGGTATTCCATGCAATTTCTGTACAATGCCAATGGCTCCAATAGCACAAGTCATCCACCCTTCTGCTGCATCCCTACACTTGCATGAAGTCAACTGAGCCAAAAAGAGCCCTTTTCTACAAAGTCTGGGTGGGACTCTGTCCAGAAAACTGTTTTTCCCCATTTTTTCTAATACATAATTCTCACAAAGAGAAAACAACACGGGGCGTGCTGAAACATAGATATTACTCAGGTGGAGGAAATAGATATTATAGTTCTATTTTATTGAAAATGTTCGGATTAGTTTTTTTGCCTAAGACTTCTCCAGCAAAGTCTAAGTAGGCATTTTGAAAGGGAAGTTCTCCAAAGGCTTCTGTATGGAATGGCTGCATTTTCATAAATGAGTCTCTTGCAGTAAAATGTAATTCTGAATGTGGTTGAGACTGTATGTGTATGCTGTGTAAACTGTATTTGTACATCCTCTATATAGTTTGAGATGCATATGCATGTGGCAGAGATAAGGTTAGATTTTTTTCAGCCCATTTTCCTTTGATGACATTTTCACAGAAAGTTTCACTTACAACAACAGAGTGTGTGGATAAAGGGGAAAAAAGGCCCACATCCAAGCACTCTGTGTTTCATTCTTTGGATCACAGTCCAGACTCGCAGACTTTGTTTCAATACTGGGGTTTTTTGCATAGTAGTGTAGATAAATAATTGCAAAATTATCTGCTCTTTCAGAAAACCATGAGGATTTCTATACCCAGAATGCAAACCTAATATCCGTGGAGATGCCGGTCGTGGTGGTGAATGGGAAGGAAGATGCACATGACGTGGAAGAAGATCTCACCAAGAGGGTCAGTCAGTTAACCACGAGTACTGTGGAGAGCGTGGAGATTACCATCAAAAGCTCTGAAAAGATAGAAGAGGCCCTGTCCCCTGAAGGGTCACCTTCCAAATCCCCATCAAAGAAGAAGAAGAAATTCCGCACCCCATCCTTCCTGAAAAAGAGCAAAAAGAAGGAGAAGGTAGAAGCATAAGTGCAGTTCTGTTGTGAGGAGACATTGCACATTTTAAATGTTTGACCATTAACAGCATAGTGTTAGGAGTGTGCAGTAACTGGACTTTTAACCTAGACAAAAAGAAACTGGAAGAAGTTTTGCTTTAAAAAAAAAAACCAAAAAANAAACCACAAAAAAAATCCAACACTTTTCATGTTAATTGAAAGTTAATTCATCTCTCATCTAACTGTGCCCAAAATTGCTATGAGGGCTGAAAACATTGATTAGTTTCATGTAGAACTACACTGGCAGGTGCTCAATTACCATCATAGCAAGGTCAAATACCATCACAGTATGCAGCAGCAAGTTCTGCTTGGAGTATTTTGCAGACCTTAAAATTTTCAGTACAGTTAAAGTCTTTATTAAGTTACTGTTGAGTGATCATACGACTTTTTAAAACTGCTGTCTCATTTGGAAACCAGACCATACATTTTTGTATTGTGATTTTTGACCATATATTTTATGTTTCCGTACCCCTATTTGAGTGGGTACATATTAACAGCACACCTTTAAATCTTTTTTAAGATTAGCTCATATAGAAATACTATACACTGGCACATAATATTAGGGAAAAAACTGTGTAAGAGAAAGTTTATTTGGAATTATACAAAATGTCTAAAGAATTCCATTATTCAATAACTTTTTTGCCAAATATTTCATTTTAGTGAAATATAATTTTTGAAGACTTCTTTTTTATTCTATCAGTTGGGGTGGGGGAAACCCTTATTTTTCAAGAAGGGGGATTTTATACACTTAACATTGATAATTTAGTTTAACTGGCAAAACAAAAAGAAGATTTTATATGTTCAAATGTTTGTATACCATTCAGTATAAAGGTATTATAAGCATGTGAACCAAGCATTTAATAGTTAGAGTGTATTTAAGAATGCTTGGTTTAGAGTATACTTAAATATAATTCAGGAATCCAGGGACTTAGAAATCAAAGGATAAAAGCATATAAAATTCAACTGGATTCATGTTTAAAAATTAGTCATGGGTTGTTCTTCTTTTCTCTCATGGTATTGCTAATGAATGAAGAAAAATAATCTCTTAACATAACCAAATGAAGGAAATAAAACTGTTAAAAGGGAAAGTGAAATAGCAAGAAAATAGGAGGAGACAAAGAAAGTAAAAGTTTGGTGATTATTTTTTTTAAATATATGATATGGATTGTGGGATATTTTTATTAAATCAGCAGAGTGACATTTCCACATTAGATGTTTTAAATAATTTGTATGGATTCATACAGAGTGCAACACTTTGGTTTTTTAATTCAGTTTCATTCAAATTGTAAAGGGGTCTTGTGAATCTGTGTTGTCCTTTGGATGAACCCGGAGCAAATCAGAGCCTAGTGCCATGGGTAAGGGTGGTACTTCCACTTACTCGTTTTTACTTGTATTGTCATTTTAGTACTTTTACTGTATTGTAAATACAAACTTAACATAGAAATTAACATAGGGGTTTCTTCGCTGTGTCAAATGTCTGTAAATCAGTCATCGCAATAGGAAGTACATTTTTAAGATCCATGTGATTCCCAAATTGCCGGTTGAAATATTATGCAATATATAATTGTTAATTATGGCTGGAGAGTGGTTTGGCATGCAAAAATGTTGATTATAGCATGTTCGGGGCTGGTTAGCTTTGACCGTGTCAGTGTGATAATGCAATGTTGGAATGGATCCTGGAAACAATTTTCTAGCTATCACTAAGTACTGGAATCAGTGTTTTTAATCATAGTGGAAACTTTCAGTTGCTTACTTTGTTTTTTACATTCTACATTATTTGTGTTGTATTACAACATATGTAGAAACAGTAACCTGTGAACTACGCTTTTCATAACTTTTTTAAAAATATATCTAAATGAATGCAATGTGCATAAATATTTTTTAAAATGCAACCGTGAACTATTTGCACCTTTTGCTAATGCCTCTATTTACTTGCTTTGGCATAAAGAATGAGCCAGCCAACTCCTGTGTCCTGTGGAAAATATATAAATGTTATCTGAAATTGCTCATAGATGTAATGCTAATTAATGTTAAATCACAAATAAACAGTATTTTAAATAGATGGATTTCATATAGCAGCCTTTTGTTTATACAGGCCTCTTACATCTCTCACTTGTAGAGACGATGCTCTGATTCTGCACAGTGCTTCTCAAGAGTCTGTTCTGAAGATGGCCTGTGCTTATCCTGAAAGCTATGCAAGGAAGAACTCTGATCTTGTTGTTGAACAGTTGTTCTCTCTGTCACAGATCCTGGAGGTGAAAGAGGACAGGCCTGTGGTAAAAACATGGCACTGCCAGGCAGTTGTTTTGAGCCCCAGGTGACCTGGGCTGCCTCTTCTGCTCTGCAGCATCATGGGCTTACATGGAATGGCCCAGGACATGGGACTGGGATGGTTTAAGTGCTGTGTAAGTACAGAGCAGGGAATTACCTTGCAGAAATTAACTTTTTTTTTTCCCCCCCATTTCATTAATGAAAAGAAAGTTTTTCTGTAGGCAAGGCTTTTAATACAAAGTTATTTGGAGATATCTGTGTATGCCAGCATATGGCATACGTCAGAGCCTCTGAGGCTGCAGAAGATGCAGTGTTATGTTTTTGTAGCTGTATCAACTCCATGAAATGTCTTTAAGGTCTTCACAAATGTTTATTTTCCCTGTCCTTCCACAAATCAGCCTTTTGTTTCTGTTTACAAGAGAGTCAAAATTCAGCCCTCTGAGTCTGGTGACAGTTTCATGAACTCGGTCCCTGTGTGGGAGGATAATTTTGATTTAGCATTTTAACTAAATCTTATCCAAGTAATTTTCTGACTATCATTTGTCTCCAGGAGTATCTGCAGTCTGCTTAGTGCTGCACTAATGTCAAAGCAGACGCTGTATCAACATGGAGAAGCATACACTGTAAGGCCAAGTGCATCTGTAGTAGTTTTCTTTGAGCTCTCTTTGTTCCCAAAAATCTACAAACCGCATCAGACCCTGCATTTTCACTTAAATCTTACTCTTTCACAGTGTTACAAGGATCTGAGATTTTGCAAATCAAAGCATGGAAATAAAGTAGATGTTCATAACAGGCATAATAGATTAAGGCTTAAATCCTTAAATCCATCCTTGAAGATGGATCATTGACCTGATAGGAAATAATTATTGTCATCAGGCTACTTAACCCAAGAGAGAGCAATACAATGAAGCACTGTTTGCTATAAAGAATTATATTCAAGCCGTCAACCAAGAACATTGAAAAGGAAAAGGATTTATGAAGCTGTGCATCTTTCTACCCCACTTTTGTCTACATGCAGACCTACTAAGTCTGTGTTGTGATCCAGGTGATCACCTGCCATCGTGTTTTATGGACTGTCACCTGTTCTGGAGATTTGTTACACAGCAAACCAGATTTTGCAAAATTTGCAGAATGAGGTATCAGGCTGTAGATTTCACAAGAAGACAGAATAACAATATTTCCCTGCCTTGCCAGTGTACAGAGTCACTGTACACTGTTGAGCATGTACCATAGATTGCTGCTTTCTGTGGTGCCCAGTAGCTGAGGATTTTCTATTTTCTGGATATCCAGTTTGCAAAACTGTTGAGTTTTCACTATTTTAGCCTGTAGAAACTTCTCACACAGGATGTACTGTGAAGTAGCCAAGGACAGGGATAAAGAGCCCCTGTGTGTCCCACAGTGTGCTGATGGGTCTGATGAAAACTTCTGATATGATTTTCCTCCTCTCCCTTCCTGCAGACTGGTAGGGAAATGCATCCCCTCTCCTGTGGGATTGCAGCATGAGTTGGTGTTTGTTCTTTCAGACGTCCAGCAAGTTAAATGAGGTGGAGGACTCTTTAAAAGGCACTAATTAGAAGGTGGTTTGTGCAGGCAGCTGGAACACAGCCAGCCCGGCCATGGGCATGGCTCTGATGGTGTGATTAGGTCAAACTTGCACAAACTCTTACAGGAATAGTAGAAAACCCAACCCCAATACAAAGGTTGCTCAGCCTTTGGCCACAGTTTCTAATCTCAGTTTCAAGGACATCAATAATTTAGGTTTCTCAGAGAAAAGATTGGGAGAATATAATACAAAGAAATGTATTTTTCTACAGCCTTGTTCTTTGGAAGTGTTTGGGTATATTGGCTGTGCTTCTTACATGTGCTAGCAGTAAATGCAAGCACACCCAAGTGATTTTCACTTGGAGCAAGACACAGTGTATGGACGGCTTCAGTCAAGTTTGATCACCTTACAAGCAAAAAACCTCGAAGCCTGATGATGAGAACTAGAGGGCGAACAAGAGTTCACACTCCTAAAATTGTGGTTGAGTCCCAAGCGCAGCCCCTGAGAGGTGAAAATTCGAGCTGCCTTTAGGTGGCATCAGACCTTCACGTTTGCTACCTTCGTTAAGCGAAGTCTCAAAGCCACTAACAACGCGCTTCCAAAGAACGTATTTTGGAGATTTTGTGAGCTTTATTCAGGGTTCAGCACAGAGAGATGAAAACAGGCATCTGGCTGTCGGACTCATTTTCTATATTGGTTCATTTCAGCAACGGAGCAGACTTCGTCTGGAAGCAGGACTGTTCTGCTTCCCTCCATCCTCTTGCAGTTGTGCAACTAGCTAAGAGGGCTGGTGAAGTTTTTTCCACTTGTAAGCTGACTTCACTGAGCAGAAGAATATCCGGAGATTCAATATTTTCTCTCTAGCAACATTACCCAGAGGCCAGAGAGGTCTCAGCATTTCTGGATGGTGGGGGCAGAAGGAGACCCCAGGACAAGATGTGCAGGGGGGACAGGGCTGACTGAGAAGCAGCAGAACTTTAGGTGTCTTGTGTATGGGGCAGAGCCTTGCTGGTCTTCTCCTTTGGGTGTGTGTGTGATCAGAGAGCTAGAAGTCACAGGAGGTGTTTCTCTAGGAAGCTTTACAGTGAAGGAAGTATTAGAAAAGCCTGCTGCTTTGCAAGTTTAATCACACGAATTATGGCAGTTGGTAGTAAATTTTCATGGATCTTTAAAAGGGAATGATGTGCTTTGCCACTGCTGGCCTGCTTATGTCCTCTTGCTCTGCAGCAGATAAATTCTGCCAGGCACACTTGGTGTCAGCCTCAGTCCCTGAGCTGCACGTAACTGGAGGCTGAGGGCAAGGTCTCAGGAAGCACCACTGTGTTTTACCACTTTCTTCAAGTGTATTCCCTTCAGCTTTGTGGGAAAACAGGCTATTGGACAAGTTGGACCTTCATTCTGAGTTTTTACAATTATTTTTCTGTATTAGTCAAAGAAAAGGGACTGAGCTGTTGGTGCTGTTAAGTGTTGTGCACAGAAAATCAGACAAAGGGGGAGGATGAAGATACATGTATGTTATATTTTCGATAATATTTATGTAATATTATATATATGTGTATATATTATTATATACTCTTATATCTCTCCTATATGTTGCTCACAGGGACAGATGCTCTGAATTACCTTGGCTGTATCTTTAAAGCAAGCTGTGCCATACCAGAGACACCATCCTAGCAGGGTCACAGCTTGCATTGATGCTGGGTCTGGCCACCCAGCAGGGTAAGCACACAGGGTCACTGTCACATCCTGTGAAGACGCATGACCCAGAGATGGTGACACTCACCAGAGTCAGCGGGCTCAGGAACTGTGTGTGGCTCCTTCTCCCTCTCCTGCCGAACCACTGGTCAGAGTAGGGACCATCACTCCAGGGGTGCAGCCCAGGTGAGCACAGGCTGTGCCCTCCTTGGCACTGCATTTGTCTGGCCACTCTGGAGGGCAGCTGAGTCCCGCATGTGCCCGAAGGAGCCTCAGTAGCTGCCACTCAGCACTGGCTGAAGCCAGCTCCACTCCTCCCCATGCGTGTCCCTTTGCTGGAGTTTCTGTGGGGGAGTGGGGATTTGGGGAGGTGTGTGTGGTTCAAGGTGTGGCAGCCAAGGGCCAGGACTCAGGGCCAGGTCCTGGATAGCTCTGCCAACGCACTGGAGCTGGAGTGTTTGCACCACGGTGCTGAGAGCTGGGCTGAGCTCTGCCTTCACTGGTGGCAAAGCTCTTCCTTCAGTCTCATTTTTCAGGAGCTCCAACCTACTCTCACATTTAAATTTCACCCCAGAAATGCATGTGTTCTGTGCTGACCAACATCTTGCTGAGCTTCTGTGGGAGTTTTTGTTGTGGAGAGCTTTGGAACTGAAGAAATTGGATATGTTGGCCTCAGCTGCCTGTGCCAGGGATGAGCACCACACCTCATGTATTTGCTGTAACTGGCATGTGGGGAAGGGGACACAGAAGGAAGGGGATTTCTCCTACTGGCTTAGTGTCCTTGTCTCCCCAAGTGTGGTTGGAGTCCTTCGTGCCAATCCCAGGCAGAATGCTGGAGGGATGTGGGGATCAGCTGATTTGAGAAGTTTCATTCCCGCTGTGCCAGAGCTGCCCCACCCCTTCACTTCTCTTGGTCAGAAGAGTAAGGGTCTGCTGAAGGCCCTTCCCAGGGCTTCCTGTCTTTCCAGGGGGAAATATCCCATATACACTGGCATCAAAGGATCCTGCACCTTTCTGTCTCGCCTACTTCAGTGTCATAAATTCCAGGTGTCTTTCCTTTGCATTTGCAGTGGTAGCTTGGTACAACTGTATGTCTCTGGACGCTGCTGTAGCTTTTGCAAATTTCTGATTTGCAAATGTTTTAAAATCAAAACCTGTGCCCTGGGTTATCAGGATGGCAAGTAGTTAAGGTCTGTAAGGAGTAACTGAAATTCCCTGGGGTGGTGACGTCGTCCCAGGCACAGCTCCAAGAGCTCCCAGCCCTGGCAGACATTGCCAGGTGGTGCTGGATTTGACCTTTGGCATGTCAGCTGCTGACTGCTCTCTGACCTCCTCGTCAGGCATGGCACTCATCCCTCTCCTCCCAAAGGTACAGGAAGTTCAAGTATTGCCCAAAATGAGATGCTTGACTTAATGGCCTGGCTTTTTCTCAAGGAGCTGAGCACGTTTGTGATGCCAGGGAGAGCTTCAGAAGAGCAAGTTGTTTGTTCAGTCCTCAGCTTGATGCATTGAGAGACAAATGACCCTTGAGCTGCAGGGGAAAAGCAGCCCCCAGTGTCAGCATATCAACCTGCTATCGTGTTGAGTACCTTGCAGGAACTGAGTTTCCCAGAGAACACCAGGGCAGCCCAGCCCTCCTTGCCCTCATGAGAATGGGAAAGGGAAAGTTGCTGCAGATGGCTGATTTTCTGCAACTGAGGTGTTGAGAGCAGCTAATTGACCCTTAATAAATATGCCACGCTAAGGGTCTCTTCAGTGTTAACGGCAGAGTGGGGACCTGCCTCATCATGTCTCACAAGCTGCACTTGGCACAATGGCTCTGAGGCTTGGGGACACTTCGAGTCCCTGCACTGAGGGCCACGTGGTGTGGTAAAGCAGCTGGTGGCTTGTTCCTTTCCCCTCTGTTCTAACAGCAATAACAGAGGGTCTGCAAACTTTCAAAACTACATTAAACTTGTGTATACTCAGTCCCAAGCTGTGCCTGCCTGAAAAGGTTCCTTGCTTGTGAAATACTTGTTGTAAAGAAATGTAGCTCTCATCTGAGGTGGTGGGGTGGTGGCTTTGCCTGGCCACTGCACCATGCCCCTCTGTCTGCCTGCAGGCTCCTTCAGGGTGGAGCCCTGTGCCCTTGGACTCCAAAGGCCAAACATCCAACTTGAGTGAAGAGAAATTGCAGCCAGTGCTGCAGAAAAAACTGCGTGATACCTCCCTGTCAGTGAGCCCAGTCCCAAGGATGGGTTCTTGCCATGCCCACACTATGGCCTGAAGCCCAGAGGGTCATGAAGTAGAAGATGCTTCTTGTCCACCCCCTGCCAGGTGTTTGGGATAGAGAGGGGAAAACAGTAGCAGCAGGGGCATCTCTGAGCACAACTTACCTGAAATGTCTCTGCAGCACCAGTGACCTGTGCAAGGGGCTGTGTGGGACAAGCCCAGCAGAGCAGGGAGGGCAAACACAGAACTCCATCAGCTGGGAGCTGCAGACATGTACCCAGGCAGGTGCTGTGCAGGGGCCTCAGAGGTGCTCCAGAGGACCAAAGCCACCTCATCTTCTGAGCTGCACCTTTGCTGGGTACCAAAAACAACCTACTGAAAATGGATTGTAGCAGCCATGGTTTATACACACTGCTTTGCCCTTGGATGTCAGACACTTCCAGGCCCAATTCTTCTTTAGATGGATGGGCAGGAAAGAGAAGTTGGCTGTCAAATCCACTCAGCAGATGGGGAATGTGAGACAGTAACTCCCTTCCCAAATAACAACAACCAGTTTCCTATCCAGTGAGTTTAAGCATTCTCCCCTCTCTAGGAGGCAGAGGCACAGTGTTTTCAGTACTTACTCTTTCCATCTGGCTAGACAGCTCTCTCAAACACCAATACCTATAATTACATATATTATGTATATTTGTATATACATATTACACAGGCTAATTATATCTACAGAGGCATTAAAACATTTACCCTACTTGACTTCAGTTTTATTTTAAGGTTGGCAACGTTCAACCAACATTAGGAATATGCTGTATAAATAATTAGAGTTTATTTAGATTTATTCAACAGTGTTTACATCTAATAAGTAACCACATCCATTTAAGTGCTGATCTCCTGGCTGGCATGTCACCTACATGTAATCATTCACCTCCAGCTGGAGCAGCTGGTTCTTCCTGGATTTATTTATTGGGGCCAAATTCACAAATGACCTGGATGCAGCATGTTGGGCAGAATTTGCCCTGCCGTTGTCTGTTTAATAGGAGAATATTTGGGTATTGGATTGATTATCTTCTGAACAGATGGTTGGAGCTGACTTACTCCATTTGGCTTGATTTCTGCCTTTCCAGTTGCTTTATGATACTGGAGTTGCCCCAAACTGCCTTTTCATGGTGAGGGTGAAGGTGCTATGTCCGTGTTACCTGTTCCACCCTGCCAGCACCAGGATTCCTGTGGTACCAACCACTCACTGGGGCTACTGAGCCTCTTATGGATATTTCAAAGAATAACAGTGTCCCATCCCTTCATTGAAAATGAGCTTTGTGCAAGCGAGGGGTGACAGGGAGTCAGGCTCAATGATCTTTGTGGGTCCCTTCCAACTCAGTATATGCAACAGTTCCTGATGATGTTCTTACATTGGGCATTTTAAGTTTGAAAGCAATACACATTTTGCTGTCAACCTTTTCCTTCAATTTAACCTACATGAGTGCTGATGTGAACATGGTGACACCATGCAAAGGCAGAAATTTGGCTGCAGAAATCAGTATTTTTTACACAGGGGGTCAGCAGCTCTGTCTATGTGAAAATAATCTCAAATGAGAGGTTATTTTCAACATCTGGAGTGTTCATATGAGTCAGTCAAAGGCTCTCCTGGAGGGACAGGGCTTCCAGACAGCACTTCCAGCCTCCCTGAACCCCACATCAGCATGGCATGGTTCATTGAGGTTCATTGTGAGCTGCCAACCTACTTTTCAGAGTAGGTTTTTTGACAGCCACACACCTTTCATTTACTGCCTGTGAGGTCAGGATTCAGCCTTTAATCCCAGTGCACCTCAGGTGCTGCCCCTAAAGCTGAGGAGCACTGATGCCCCCATTTAGTCCTGCTGTCATTTAGGTCTGATCAAGGTTGTCAATACCACTGAATTGCTGGACAGTCAGAAAAAAACACATTTAGTTTGCGAAAATGATGATGAGAAAGAACAAAAGTGGCATCTGGATGGATGGGAACGTGGTTCCATGCTCCCTTGGCATCCCTACAAATGCCATCTGCACCACCCACAATGCAGCACCTGCCTCACCAGAGCCCTGGACACCTGCAGAGGGTGTTCAGCAATGCAGGATCCATGTGCAATGCCCAAACCCGCAGCAGACATGGGCTCACACAGTCTCATCTCCAGGGGTAGATGCATCATGTGGCTCTTTGCAGTGGTAAGGTCATAGGATGCCATGGCTTTAACATGAACTTGTGATCTTGAGCATCTTTAGTGCTTTGACTTATTCCTAATGAAACGAGGGGATGTTGTAAGAGGTGGCTTCAAGCCCTTCTCCTGCTTGGCTGGGCAGGAAACTGATGCTCCTCACTGGGAGCCTCTCTGTGCCCATGTAGGGGCTCGAAGGAGAGGCTGCAGATTACCCCTGCAACATAATCTGGGCTCTGGCAGTTTTTGAGACAGTAAAAGTGATTCTTATCATAAATAAATAACCTTAAACAGAAGTCTGAGATCTGCAATAGAGCTGTAGCCCACAAATGTCTTAATATCTGGAAAATACAGATTGAAAGTGGCAGATAGCCATAAGAAGAGAAGGTCTGGCATGTCAGCCTGTGCCCAGTATACGGATTAAATAGCTTTACCTTTGCAAAACCAGACAGGCTTTTTGAGGAACATGAGTGCATGTGTGTGTGCCATTTTTGGCAGCTGCCTCTAACTCGATAGATGAAATTATGAATTCATTTTAGGATTGCACAACAGAATTTCCCCAGTCCTAAAGGAATGACAGCCCCTCTTGTGTTAACTCAAATGCTGTGGCCAGGGTCTGAGATGTCCATTCCCATGCTTCAGCTTCCACTGGTGGCTGTTGGAGAGACAGGTACAGTGATGACCAGTGCTGCACTCATTCAGCAGCTGGGATAATGTCAAGTTACTGATGGCTTCCTTCATCCCATTACTCTCCTGTTGGTGCAGTGTTTGGTTCCTGTCTCTCTGAGTTACTTTTCCATCTCATTAATGCTGTGTACCGCTGTGATTTATCCAGCTTCAGTTGTCAGAGAGAGTATTTAACATGGCAAGGGAAAATGGGAACGTGTGATTATGGGGGTGGGTGGGTGTACACACGTATGTGCAGATCCCTGTGTGTATGCACTGAAACTTCTGTAGTTCTGTGAACACATCTTTGTCATTTCCATTTTCATTTTATCTTTTCCAGGCCTTCCTCAGCCATCTCTGCTGAGGAAAAAAGTTTGTGCAGTTGTCACTTAGAAAAACCAAACAAAACCGGAAACATTTTAAAGGCAAGAGGAGTCCATAGGAGAATTTTTCTGTTACATAGGCAGCTATAGTGACAAACTTTCTTTGCCTGGGCCTCATTCTGCAGGGCTCTTACCCATGCACTAGGCTTTACCTACATGGCCAGGATGCTGAGAGCCCCAAACTCCTCTCCCATCTCTGGGTGGGATAGAAACCACCCACCCCATTGTTCACAGCCGTCCTCTCAAAGTTTATAAATAAATCCCATTTCCCTGCTGTCTTTGTGCTTTCCCATTTTGACGCACCCTTGATTTCCTCCTGTTCCACAGACCTTCAAAGGAACAGCCCCTTTTTTTGTTGTTTGTTTGCTTCCTCCCAGCTTGTGTCCAAGCAGGCGGCGCTGGTGGCGCCTGTGCCCGGGTGCACGTCGGGTACCAGGTGCCAGGATGTCGGGTGCTGGGACAAGGTTATCTGACAGTTCCTCATAAATTACCCCACGTTGTAGGTGGGGGTGTTAATGTGCAACTTGGTGACAGAGCAGCTGGTTTTATTGTGCATGTGGCATATGGAGGCTGAGTGGTCCAGGGATGGGATGAGGGAGCCTGGTGCGATCCCAAAGGAGTCTTCTCTCTGAAGGGTGAGGCAGAGCAGTTGGGCTCCTGCAAATCCAAGCACAAAGTGCATGCTCCACAGGAGTCACTGCTGCCTAGGCAGGATCACACCCCCACTGTCCTAAAAATACTGGGGTGTTCAAAACAAGGTGATTCCCCAATTAATTTTAGTTGTGATACTTCATTCCTGAGCATTTTTAAGCTAACTGCTTGCTAGCAATATGCAGTTCTTTAACAGCAACTCTGACTAACAGAGTATTTTGGGTAAATATTTAAAGAACATTAATATCCACCCATGATCTGCCCTTCTCTCTGTATCAATGTTGGTAGTTGCTCATTTGTCTTTTTTTTTTAATACATGGTTGTATTAGATGTGCTCATAAATGCAGGTCAGTGCCCTGGGACAGCACAAGGAAGGGCGTGTTTTGCTTTTTCAGCACTTGCATTGCAAGGGCAGGCTAATTTTTAACTCTCTCCTTCTCATTTATTCATAGCATGTAGGTGGAATATCTCTCTGCTGGTCAGAGCCTGGGTGTGAGGGGAGCTGGGGAGTGCAGGGGCACTCTGAGCATCCTGGTGCTGCAGAGCCGGGGTAAGATGCAGGTGAGGGGTTGAGCTTTAGCTTTGTTGTTTGTTTTTTACCTACTGCTGAAACCAAAGCCCTGAGAAACACTGAGGGGCAACATAGGTGTTAGGGCTGTCCTTCTGTCTCCCAAGTTAAAAACCTGTTTTGTCTTCAATATCCAACTGGGTGATTCCCAAGCAGGAGTGGAGTTGCGATCTCCCATATGTCTGCTCGCACCTCTAAGGTTAAAACATAGCAGAGAGAGAAGTCTTAAAATATTTGACACCTGAAAGTCAGGAAAAAGAAAAGAAAACCCAGGAAAAGGGACGTGCTGAGCTGTAACAACACGTGGGCAGCCCCTGTGCTGGTTCATGGCAGCCCAGCCCTGGTGACGTTGTGGGCACTCACAGCCTCGCCCCATCTCACCACAGCGCAAGCGGGTGTCTCCTGTTATTTGACATTTTCCTTCCTCCTCCCGAAGGCCAAGTCGTCTATTGCTTCGCATCCCGCCCATGTCTGGAGCCACCAGCTCCAAAGGGGAGCAGAATCAGATGGCGGAGTTTCCCCGCTCCGCTGCCTTTGTGTACAAACCGGGTTTATCTGTATTGTTTGACCAGCGCCGGCAAATTACACCCTGCCTAGTGCGTCGTTAGGGAGAGGCAATTAAATACCAACCCAACGAGTATTGCGGCCAGTGTGACTGGGGAGAAACAGCTGCAATCTGCATGGCAGCTGGGAGAGACGGGTGCAAAACATCAACCTTTTTATTTATGTCTTTGCTCTACCCTGTACCGTGTCTTGCTGCCCGGCTGGGTGAAACCTGCGCAGGGCAGGGTTTGGCACGGAGCAGGCAGGGATGACGCCTGCATCCAGTGAGTTTTCACTGGTTTGACTTCAGTCCAAGTGGCTGGTGATGCCCATCCTGTGTGGTGCCGGCTCAGCTCAGCAGCAGCCACAGGACACTTCGCTTTAGCCCTGCAGAGGTTTCCTCTGGGTGCTTTCCAGCTGTTGCAGCCCTGTGAGCTGTGCTCTTTGGCAGCAGGTCCACGTGGCCACGTCCTGTATATCCCTTGTAGGACTTAAAGAGCTTCAGCTCGAATGCGCACCAAATCTACCCCGGTTTTCTATGGCATCTTCTTCAGTGCCCTTGTGCCCGAGCTCCTGGCACCAAGTTTCTGTCAGTATCATCCCACTGGCATCTCCTGTGCTGTGTCCACATGAGATTTGCTTTCCTCATCCTGCTTCACCTGCCACGATACACAGCACATTCACATCTCCATCCTTCAGCCTTCAACGCTGAATCACCCCAAGGATTCTGAAGACAACAAATCCTGTTGCAAATCCCGGGCACCCCAATATATAATTTTTCCCCCCAGATGCTGTGTGCACTCCAAGGGATGGGGCCATCTTGCTGCAGGCTGGAGTGCTTTCTCACTGTTATACAAATAAACAGGGGTAGATTTGAACCAGGGTGTCTGGGACTGGCTTCCTGCAGGTGCTGAGAGCATTTCTGGGTAGATTTAGGAGGGTACCTTTGCAAACAGCATCTTTAAGTATCATTGTTGTGATGGTCATGGCAAAGCAGTCTAGCAGGTGGAGTAGGTGACACAAAAACAAGCATTGGAGTCTGATCACAGCCAAGGGTTTAAACTGACTGTGTGGACAGTCATCTGCCACCGAGTTCAGCCATCTGAAATATAGAGCAGATAATCTGTGCTCCTCTCTGGCACCAGCTTTCTGAGAGTCAAGACTTGCAGGTTCATAGAGGGTTTTGTGAGCCCTTACAAAGGGTGGCCAAGGAATTTCCAGGAAGGGGAATACTCATGGCAGGGCAGCACATCAGGACCACAGAGCAACCATGTCTGGCCAAAGCCATTGCCCACAATCAGCTGCTGATTTAAGCAAGGGTGTTCTATCAGGTTGGCCCTAACAGGAACCCACTCTTCTGCTCTGCACATTGGTTTAGGAACATTTTTTTTGGATTTACTCTGCAAGCTGTTTGGCCTTTGGGGTATCCTACAGCATCCAGGGTCCTGAGGAAACAACAGTCACAGACCTGGGGAGGAAGGGCATGGAGTTAAAAGTGCAACTTTCTCTTTACAACCTGAGATTTTTCTAGGCCAGGCAATGCAACAGATCATATCTGTTCTTTGGACAGGTGTCTGACAGGACCATGAGAGTCATTATCAGTGGAACCAGAGCTGGTGATTTTAATAAATGAGCTACAAAGCGGGTAATGCACTGGCCAGGGGAAGCAGAAGGGCTGGTGGTGTCACCCCCCCACTCAGCAGAGGCAGGACCTGCACAAAAGGAAAGTCAGAAACAACTGCAGTGGGTTTTGCTGTGGCATACATTGGCTTATGGTTGGCATAAGATGCATGGATCTCAGTTGATTGGAAAGGAATCAGAAGCCATCCACACAGCATGCCAGCTGTGGGCAGCAAACCAGGAGCCAGAGTGCTGAGACTTGCCCATGGTGTTGGTGCAACAATCAGCCACAGCTGGGACGAAGGCAGAGGATGCCAGGCAGGATCGTTCTGGGAGGATGCATGATCCTTCTCCTTAGTTAGAAAGAGAGGAGAAAGCTGTAGTTTCCGAAATCCTGGGGAGAGAAAATAGCTTTTAAACCACAGATAATGTTGGCACATGAACAAATGGGTATTATCTGGTGGGGGCTGCTGGGAGACAGGGAAATTTGTGAAGGGGATTATATGACGTGGCTACTCAGAATAGTTGGACTAAATGACCCAGCAGATCCCCTCTAGTTTCATCCTCCCCTTATGACACCATGTGCTTGAAGTAGCAGCAGCGCTGTTCTTCATATTTGAATATTAGGATGTCAAGCAAGTAAAGAGGAGCAAAACTGCATCCAAACACTGCTGTGGTTTTTCAGTTCTTGGGATGTACTAGGAAACATTTCTGCATTAGCTTCTGTGGTCAAAACCTGCTTGCCAGTGGCCTGCAGAGGCACAGCGAGCCGTGCTGCAGGACACAGAGGTGTTGGAGGGATATGCTTGTGAGAAATGAAGGAAATCATTAGGCAACAGTAATTATGCTGTGAGATTCATGAGTTATCTCTCGATACATTGTGACCACACTGAACCAGCACAGTTAGTCGCCCGTGGCACTGGCTGGTCTCAAGGTTCCTCCCAAAGCAGAGCTGCTCCTGGGAAGTGCTATCCCCTCCAAGCCATGGACTCCCTTGCCCAGCTGTTGTCCATCATTGCTGGTACTGCAGCTGGGAGATACTTTCTGCTTTCCCCTGCCCACTATGGCATGGAATTAGGGCCAAGAGCAGAGCAGTGCCCCCTCAGCCTCCAAATCCTGCAGGCAGCCTCTGCCCATCAGGCCTCTGCAGCCTTCCCTTGGGCACCGACCCCTTCTCCTTCCTGCAGATAAGCAGTAGCTCCAGGTCTGGGCATGGTCCCTTCAGTACATGACACTTTTTTCAAAATTCAACAAACTTTCAAAATTAAAACTTTATCCAGCCTTCTATTCAGAATACCCAGGAAGTCCTTTAAAGGGAAGAATGTGATTTTTCACTATTATTTTGTTGCTGCCATTGCTGGAGTCAAGTATCAACTGTGCTCTGATGGATTTCTCCACCTGAACACCAGTCCCAGCTACTGCAAAGCCCAACTTAGCCCCGAAATCCAAGCAAATGAATTTGACTCTGCAAACACCCAGATCTCCTTGTAGAGACTGTGCAGTAAGCCCAAGCTTCAAAAGCTTTGGCAAAGCAGAAATAAGCTATTGCTGAAGGACACTCTGAGGAGGCCAAAACTGAGCCCCCCGCCTTCCAAACCCCTGGACATTATTTCTGTGTGCTCTCTCAACTTGTAGGAGAATAGCTGGAATACTCCCAGAACACTTCTCATAAAGCCACTGCCTTTCTTTTCCCCTAGGTTTTATTTTCTTCAACCAGCTTGTCAGCACATGAGGGCCAGGGTGGGTGAAAGGGAAAAATGAGGCACCTGAGCAGGTTCAATTTGTGCACGGCCCCAGAGATGCCTGGTTTCATAGCTGTCAGGAAGACACCTCAGGAAGACCATCCTGAACTAATGCATCAAAACACTGGGGGATTGGGAGGTTGTTTACTGTGAAATCAGTTAAAAGGCCAAGATATTTAGAAGTGAGAAGAGGCTCAAACTTGGGAGGTATGGGATTCTCTTTCCCTGCTCTTCCCCCAGTGTATCCTGCTGGGCTTGTCCTACCAGCCCCTTGGTCCTGGCCCAGAACGAACAAATCCCTGCAATGTGTTGGATGCCAGAGACACTGAGTTTAACACAAAAACCCAAAGCCAGAGCATGCAAAATTGCACACTGAGAGTATTACAAGATCCTCCTGCCTGGTGCAATGTCAGATGACTTTCTCCTGATCTGCCATCCCGGTCCAGACTCAAGGATCCATCAGTGTATTCCTAGGAGTGGTGTAAAGTTTTCAGTTGAACATTTGGAGAACTAGATCCTTCACTTGGTCCTTTCCACCAGAGACATGCTCTTGAGCCTTTCACCACTTACATTCTCCCACCCACCTCAGCAGGTCCCATCCACACCTTACAGAGCCACCCAGACCCACCAGGAATATTCAGCAGTGAATCCACCCACCCAGAGATGTGCTTTTTTTCTGCTGGCACAAGGCAATTTCAGACCATATGTCTGCTTTCCCTTAAGGGTGGGCAAGAAAAATTCTTTATTATTTTTATATCAGTTCTGCATGGCAACTCCTGTGAAAGGCCAAGCACGAGCAGTGAAGAGCTAGTAGGAGCTGAGAAGAGCTCGTGCCAGCTCCCAGCCTCCAAGATAGAAAACCTACAATTGCAAAGATGGAAAGTGGGGAGGGCAATTTGGAGTCTGGAGGGAGAAATAAAAAAATGGTTATTGTAAATGCAGAAGTCATAGCTCAGCTTTGCCTAATGAGTGCCAGAGGAGACAGGGGGCACTACAGTGGGAGCTTGCAAGAAGAGATTTCAAAGGAAAGCTAGTAGAAGCTTTAGAGGTACTAGAAGGATGCAACTGTAAATAACAGCAGCAAAAATGGATCTAAGTGGTATGGCTGGGCAAGGCAGGAGCAGGCAAGAGAGAACATCAACACTCTTTCTACACATGCCACTTTGAGACATCCAGCGAAATCACAGCGCTTCCCTGAGCCCCAGCAAAGCGCCACAAGGTCTGCTCAAGATCCTGAGGACCCATCTCATGTGTGAGAGCTGCTAGAGCAGTCACCCAAAACACTGACAAGGGCTGTTCTCCTGGGCTACCTCTAAGTTGTTCTGATAGCTTTTTTAATTTGGGGAGCAACTGGGGAAGTGAAAGGTATTTGTAATGATGCCTTCGTAACAGGGCTGGATGCATCTCCCCACTCTCAGTCTGGCCAAGTGAGAGTCAGGCTCTGACAGCATCCCTAAGACACAGCCCTTGGCTGCAAACATCTACCTGCCCCACAGAAGGACATGTGGCTTTGCTGCAAGTGGTGGTTCCGTGCCACACCTCAGGACCAGGGATAACATGCAGCAATAGCAAGTGGCAGGTGAGGGCCTGGCAGGAGAGCCTGCACCCAGTGCTGGAGAGAGCTACAAATATTATTGACTAGTGAAAGATGAAAGGAAGGATTTCACTGACCTCTGTGCATCTCTGTGTGGGCAGATTTCTATATCCCAATTGAACTGTGCCTGGCCAAAGAGTGGGACGATACCTGTGCTTGCCATTGGGCTGGGGCCACCTGGCTGACCACCAAGAGCAATGTCAGTAACATATCTCCTGAGATGGAGCTCACCTGCAAAAACAAGCCCCTGTGGCCTGAGACACCGACAAGTTCCAAGTTCAAGGATTGATATTTTTGCAAAGCTCGTGGCAAATGAAAAAAAAAAAAAAAAACAACCAAAAAAAAACCCCAAAAAAAGCCCACCCAAAACCAACTAACACCTGGATACTTGGAAGGAAAAAGGCTGATATCAGGAAAAGAGTTGCTGAGAAAGAAAATGCTCTTCCTTGTAGCCATGCTTTTTAGCAGGACTGGAGGCTTTCTGCTTCCCTGCTGCAACCCACAGTGTGTTCTAGTGAAGGTGGCAGTGCAGGAAGATCCTGATCCACACACACCAGTTGTTGGGGTGCTGCTGGGCATCCCACATGGACACCCAAAGGGCTGCGAGGGCTAACAGTGCCCACCAGCACTGCTGGAAGAACCCTTCAGCTTGCAGCAGCAGCTTCTTGACTGAGGCCCAAGTTCATAAATTTCCTGGGTACAACAGCAAAATCGAGCCTTTAGGAGTCACCCAGGATCCACCAGAGATCTGCTCCCCCTGCAGGGTACAGCTGCTCCAGACCAGCTCTACCCTATCACAACCACAACAACCGTGTCCATTTAAAAAAAAAAAAAAAAAGTGATAGCCCTCCAAACAAATTTTTAATATCTTGATATATTCTTGTGCAGTGAGAAATGCCTGCCCTTGGCAGTCAGGCAGTGCAACTAACATTTGGAAAATGGGTTCATCCTTCCAAAAGGGCATGAGCAAAATTTAAAGGCAGGTGAAATTTTATAAAAAATTACAATGGGAGAGAGAACAGGTGCTTACAGGAGTCTTTGCAGACCAAAACCCATGGTTGTCCTCGCCCCCACCCTTGGAAACTCTCTGTGAACCCTGTCAGGTCTGTCCAGGGGGTGATTTACACTGGTGCCGCCACTGGAACAAACTGAACAGACAACACCTGTGATATGAGGAAACAGCTGCTGTGTGTGATACCACCAGAACAAGGTCAAAATACACCCACCAAAGGAGACTTACCATTTGTGCTCAGAGCAGTAGCTCTGTCTGCTGTTCAGCCCAACAAAAGGACCACACACATGCACATACATGAGATGATTCCCACATCAGAAGGGAAGAGATAGTCACTCTCTAACCCTTGGGTTTCTCATGGTAACTCACACCACTGGGCAGCTTTGCACCTAAACCTGCATCTTGCTGTGTTATGGAGCACTGCAAAATGAAAGCACTCCAGCAATTTTACCTCTTACCTGGCCCAATCCCCAAATGATAGGATGGACATTTTTCCCACTTCCACAAGTGTGAATTGGGCAACAGCATTGTGGCTCCCGAACTCTGCTCCCCTCAGCCATGCTACCTTCATTGTGCCATGCTGCACCAAGGGCAGCAGGAAGCCACAGGCTGCTGATAAGAGGTCCGGGGATCTCCCATGTAGTGAGTGATGCTTTGGCCATGTGCCTGGGAAAAAAGGCCTGTTCTGATGGTATGGGTGGTGGGGCTGTGCCCCTCCCACCCCATCTCCATGGGCCCATGGAGCTGCACTTGGTCCCTCCACTTCAGTCCTAGAAGCAGCTCCAGCTATACCTTCCAGAGAAAAAATTGACAGTGCGACTTCAGGGTGAGGTCAAAGGTTGAACAAAGTAAAAGAGACAGCAAATAAAGAGAGCACACCCTTAATTGGCTGTATTTAGAAGGCTGGAGTGCATGATGGTGCTGGACTATGGCTGCTGGATATGTTGAGCTGCAAAACCTCCTCCCTTATTGCTCCTTCTGTGTTGCCTCTCCAATTTGTCTATGTGCTTTCCCCTGCCCACCCCTTTTTTATTTCTTTGGTACCCCACAGTCTATATCCCCTAAAACACCCCATTTCTCGAGCCAGTTTCCTTGGAATTTCTGCCCTTCAATCATTCCCTTGGAAATGCTGGTATCTGATTGTATCTGACTGTATCTGATGTTTTGATGTAAGTGTTGGTCTGTGTGTGCTTGTAAAGCAGATATTGTGTCTTATCTCAGCTAGTTAGTGCAGTTTTAAAAGCCAAGTACTTTTTCAGTCTTTCACTGTTCCTTATGCTCAGCCTGGCTCCCACCTCCACCACTGCTCTGGTCAGCCCTTGCTTTTCCAGCTGAAATTCTGCTCTTGTGGATGGCCAGTCGCCTGTGGGTGCTGAGCACGCTCCAGCCTGGCAGCAGAGTGCTGACCTACTCTGCTCCCAGCACACCAGGCTCTGCCTTCTCTCTGCTCTTCTCCAGGCCACAACTGAATCCAGCCTGTGCTTCCTGTCCTTCCCCAGCCTCATCCACCCATTTCAGGGTGCCAAATGCAGGGATGGGACAAGCTGTGGCACTGTGGATGTGGCAGCAGCCATGTGGTGCTGCCGGCATGGAGGTGCCATATGGCGACAGGAGAGGCTGGGTTGAGCTGCATGGAGAGCTGGCCCAGCCCCGGCACATGCTGTGGGAAGGGCATGTGACTGATGAAATCCTGCAGCCATGCTTCCCAAAAATAGCCTGCTGACCCCCAGCAATTGGGAGCCAGAGGGACTTCATTGCACATGCTTCAGTCTGGGGCATCGCGGCCTCTTAGATGATTCAAGTCCCCGTGATGCTGCAGGGTCCAGGTACCAATTAACACTTACTAATACAGCATTTTTAAACACAACTGCGACCTCTCTTCTTCCCTCTACCCAGTGCTGGTTCCTGGGAGGCTGGTGAGCCCAGCAAAGCCTGTAGAGCCCCATGACAGCCAGGTGTGAGCAGCTCCCCACGCCCCAGTACATCTCTGGGGCGATGCTTCACCCCAGCCGCTCCCACGGGGCTCCTCAATGGATCCAGACCAACCTGACCGGCCAGGCAGGAGCAGAGTTTCCTGCTGCCAATGTAGCACCGTGGCTCAGGTGTTGCCACCACAGATGGAAGGGGAGCCAGGAGGGTGTTGGTGATCTCTTGCTGCCAGCCTGGTGGCAAGTGGGGTCCACTCCTGCCACCTCAAAATTCATGGACCTGAGATGGCAAACGGTTTGTGGAAGTGTGAATCCTTGCCCTGCTTTTCTCTCTGGACCATGTCGTGTGCTCTTTTCCCAGGAGCATGTGCTCTTTCTCACCTGCCTCACTGCAAAACAAGGGGCAAACAAGGACATGTCCCAGCCAGTGTGCCCGGCCCTGACCCCAGGTCTGCAAGGATGGACACGGAAGTGAGGGGGAGGCTGGTGCATCCCTTGCCTGCTCTCTTTTATTTTTTGTTCGGGAAAAAACAATTTGTGAACTGCTTTTGGAGCCTGAACCCTGGGAGGGCTTTCTGGGAAGCAAGGCTCAACAGAGGAGGAGTAATTCGACATTAAACTGCTGGTGTTTCATGCCAAGGGGCCCCCTTGAAGTTGGGGACTGTGCCTGCAAGTGCTGGCCCCATTGCCCTCAAGGCTGGGCACAGACCCTCGGGCAGCGGCGGGAGGGGACACGGGGTGACACGGGGCAGGGCAGCGCTGGCTGTGCCGCTGCGTCTTGGGTGAGGGTGCAGCTGGACCCCGCTACGCCGACACCGTCAGTGCCACCATCTCCGGCCGGCGTGTCCCTTTCCAGGGGTTCGCTCCGGGCTGCGGGATAGCGAGACAACCCGGTGCAGCTGCGAGACACTCCAGTGCTGATGCGGGGCTGAGAGACACCCCCAGGGCTGCTGCGGGGCTGAGAGACGGGGCGACACAGCGGCGGCAGCGCTGGGACCGCGGTGGCCGCCGGGCTCGCCGGCAGAAGGACGCGCGGACGGACAGACAGACGGACGGACAGGCAGACGGCGGGGCATGGGCAAGCGCGGCCGGCCGCGGAGGGAGCCGCGGGGGGAGGGGGCGGCCGGCGGGGGCCG